>PVLD010007137.1:0-93959 GCA_004027595.1 Dinomys branickii | reverse complement strand
AACAGAAAAAGGAAGAGAAAAAAAAAAACCGAAAAGCATTAACAAAGAGACACAAAGTCACTCAATAAACTTATAATCATAATTGAATTATAGAAAAAACAACAGAAAACCAACAATAGTTGCTGCATTTCATATTGATATCTTCAAAATGTATGCACTGGAGAACACATAATGACATACAAGATTGATCAAATAATCAGTCATCAGCTATTCCCTACCATTCAATGACATAAGTCAATAGTAGAACCATGCCAGCCATCCCACATGCATGTATATACATAGATACTTACATACATACATAAATAAATTTTTACCTCATTCATTTCTCCTTTCCCTTGTCCCCTCTGTTCTTTATTTTGAACGGATTTCCTTCATAACTCTTAGTTTATGTTCCCACCCCCAGGTTCTTACACCAGTGACACAATACGTTGCCTGCACATGTACCTCTGATTTATTTCACTTATGAGTATGGTGTCTAATTTTGACCATTTGTCTACAAAGGCTCCATATCTGTCCCTCTTTATAGCTGAATAATATTCCATTGTATAAAAATGCCACAGTTTTTTAATCCAGTCTTCTGTGGATGGACACTTGG
This sequence comes from Dinomys branickii, assembly GCA_004027595.1. Lineage (NCBI taxonomy): Eukaryota > Metazoa > Chordata > Mammalia > Rodentia > Dinomyidae > Dinomys > Dinomys branickii. The sequence goes on along the minus strand of PVLD010007137.1, from coordinate 93,364 downwards.
GTTGCTTCCACAATTTAGCTATTACAAATTGTGCTGCTATAAACATGGGTGCACATATATCAGAGTGATACGATGCTTTCAGATCTTCTGGGAAAATACGCAGAAGGGGAGTAGGTGTTTTGAATGGAACCTCTAGACCTAGTTTGCTGAGGAGTCCCCAAACTGCTCTCCACAGTGGTTGCACCAGTCTGCATTCCCACCAGCAGTGTAATAGAGTCCCTATTTCTCCACAGCCTTGCCAGCATTTGTTATTGAATGATTTTTTCATACTGGCCATTCTTACTGGGGTGAGATGGAATCTCACTGTTGTTTTTATTTGCATTTCTCAGATGACTAAGGATGTGGAACATTTTCTCATATATTTGTTTGCCATTTGTACTTCTTTCTCTGAGAAGTGTGTATTCATCTCAGATGTCCATTTCTGGATTGGGTCTTTGAATTTGGACAGGTACATGTTTTTTAATTCTTTGTATGTTCTAGATAGAAGACCTTTGTCTGAGGGACAGCTAGCTAGGATTTTTTCCCAATTTGTGGGTTTTCTTTTTACTTTGTTGGTGATTTCTTTAGATGTACAAAAACTTTTCAGTAGGATGAGGTCCGAGGTATTGATTCTTTGAAGTGTTTCCCTTGCTGTTTCATTTTTGTTCATGAAGTCTCTGCCTACTCCCATGTCTTCAAGATTTTTACCTACTTTCTCTTCCAATAGATTTAGAGTTTCTGTTTTAATATTGAGGTCTGTGATCCATTTTCACCTGAGTTTGGTGCATGGTGATAGACTTGGGTCTATGCTCAGTTTTCGGCAAGAGACAAGCCAGTTTTTCCAGCACCATTTATTAAACAGGTCATCCTTTTTCCAGTGAGTTTTGTTGGCTCCTTTGTCAAATATTAGGTGGCTGAGTGTGTTTTTCATTGTGGTTGCATCTTCCAGTCTGTTCCATTGATCCTCAGGTCTGTTTTTTAGCCAGTACCAGGTTGATTTTATTACAGTAGCTTCGTAGTATAATTTCAGGTCAGGGATTGTGATTCCACCTGACTTGTTCTTGTTGCCCAGGATTTCTTTTGCTATTCTGGGTCCCTTCTGTTTCCAGATGAATCTGAGGCATGTTTTCTCTAGATCTGTGAGGTATGCTAATGGTAGTTTAATGCGAATTTCATTGAATCTGTACAACAGTTTTGGTAGTATGGCCATTTTCACAATGTTGGTTCTTCCTAACCATGAGCAAGGTATGTTTTTCCGTTTATTGAAATCATCTTTGATCGCTTTTTTCAGAGTACTGTAGATTTCACTGAATAAATCTTTCACATTCTTTGTTAGATTGAATCCTAAGTATTTTAATTTCTTGGATGCTATTGTAAAGTGTATGGTTTCCTCAATTTCTCTCTCAGTCTGTTTGCTGTTTGTGTATAGGAATGCTATTGATTTTTGGGTGTTGACTTTGTATCCAGCTATGCTGCTGAATTTGTCAATTAATTCCAGGAGTTTTCTTGTGGAGTGTTTGGGGTCCTCTCTGTATGGTATCATGTCATCTGCAAATAGTGATAGTTTGAAGTCTTTCTTTCCTATCCTTATTCCTTTTATTTCTCTCTCTTGTCTGATTGCTCTGGCTAGTGCTTCCAGGACTATGTTGAATAGGAGTGGTGACAATGGACATCCTTGTCTTGTTCCTGACTTTAAAGTGAAAGTTTTCAGTTTTTGCCCATTTAGTATGATGTTGGCTGTTGGTTTTTCATAGATGGCTTTGATCAGATTGAGGTAGAGGCCATCTATTCCTATTTTTTCTAAGGTTTTTAAGAAGAATGCATGTTGGACTTTATCGAATGCCTTTTCTGCATCTATTGAGATGATCATGTGGTTTTTGTCTTTGGCTGCATTGATATGATGTATTACATTAATTGATTTGCGAATATTGAACCATCCCTGCATTCGTGGAATAAATCCTACCTGGTCATGGTGTATAATTTCCTTTATGATTCGCTGTATTCTATTTGCAAGTATTTTGTTGAGTATCTTTGCATCTATGTTCATTAGAGAGATTGGCCTATAGTTCTCTTTCTTGGTTGGGTCCTTCTCTGGTTTTGTATCAGTATAATACTTGCCTCCCGAAACATGTTAGGGAGAGTTGCTTCTTTTTTTATTTCATTGAAGAGTGTGAGGAGTGTTGGTATTAGATCTTCTCTGAATGTTTTGTAGAATTCTGCTGTGAATCCATCAGGGCCTGGGCTTTTCTTAGTTGGTAAGTTTTTTATGACATCTTCAATCTCATTAATTGATAGTGGGTTGTTCTGGAGTTTTGAGTCTTCCTGACTCAATTTTGGTAATTTGTACGTTTCCAGGAATCTGTCCATTTCTTCTGAATTTTCTATCCTATGGGAGTAAAGATTTTCAAAATAGGTATGAATGATCTCTTGGATTTCTGTGGAAACTGTGGCGATTTCATCCTCTTCATTCCTTATTGCATGAATTTGAGTTCTTTCCCTTTTGTTTTTGATAAGGTTGGCTAGGGGTTTATCAATTTTATTTATTCTTTCGAAGAACCAACTCTTTGATTCACTTATTTTTTGTAGAGTTTTCTTCATCTCAATTGCATTAATTTCTGCCCTGAGTTTTATAATCTCCTCCCTTCTTTGGGCTTTTGGTTTGGCTTGTTACTCTTTTTCTAAGAGTTTGAGGTGTAGCATTAGGCTGTTTATTTGCTGTCTTTCTACTTTCTTTATATATGAGTTCATTGCTAAAAATTTCCCTCTGAGGACTCCCTTCATTGCATCCCATAGATTCCAATAGGTTGTACTTGCATTTTCATTTATTTGTTGGTATTTTTTAACTTCTTCTTTAACTTCTTGTGTGACCCTTTAGTTATTCAGGAGGTTGTTGTCTAATTTCCAAGTGTTTATGCGGTTTTTGGAGTTCCCTTTGTCATTAATTTCCAGTTTCATTGCACTGTGATCAGACAATATGCATGGGATAACTTCAGTTCTTTTGCATTTAGGTAGTATTCTCTATGCGCTAGAATGTGGTCACTTTTAGAGAAAGACCCAGGTGCAGCTGAGAAAAATGTGTATTCTGATGTTGTGGGGTGGAACACTCTGTATACATCTACTAAGTCCATTTGTTCACACTTTTGGTTCAGGTCTGTTATTTCTTTGCTGAGTTTCTGTCCAGTTGACCTGTCTCTTTGCATCAGAGGGGTGCTTATGTCCCCCATTAAAATAGTGTTATTAGTTAGTTGATTTTTCTCGTTTGTTAAGACTTGAGTTGTAAAGTTTGGTGCTCCATTGTTTGGTGCATAAATATTTAGGATTGTTATCACTTCCTCTTGCAGCTTTCCCCTAACTAGTATGTAATGGCCTTCTTTATCTCTTTTGATTGTTTTTGGTATGAAGTTTACCTTGTCTGGAAACATAATAGCTACTCCTGCTTTTTTCTGGGGATGTGTTGCTTGGAGAATTGTTTTCCATCCTTTAACTTTGAGCCTGTGGATTTCCTTTTGAGTAAAATGTGTTTCCTTTATACAGCATATCGTGGGATTGTGTTCCTTAATCCACTCTGCCAAGCTTTTCCTTTTGACTGGTGAATTGAGGCCGTTTACATGAATGGTTATAATGGTTATATGTTGGCTTATTCTAGTCATGTTATTTACATGTTGTTGTTTTCCTTTTTTTGCTGAATGTTTACTTACTTGTTCTGTGTAGGGAGTTGTTTCTATCATTGTTCTTGGGATTGTAGTCTCTTTTTTCTCTGTCTAGAATATCTTTTAGTTCTTTTTGCAATACTGGTTTGGCACTCATGAAGTTCTTCAGTTGTTCTTTGTCATGGAAATATTTTATTTCTGCATCGAACTTGAAGGACAGTTTTGCAGGATACATCAGTCTGGGTTGAAAGTTGTTTTGTCTCAGAATCTGCAATATCTCAGTCCAGGCTCTTCTTGATTTCATGGTTTCCATTGAGAAGTCTGCTGTGATTCTGATGGGCTTTCCTTTATAGGTGATCTGTTTCTTTTCTCTAGAAGCTTTTAATATTGTGTTCTTTTGCTGGATATCTGGGATCTTGACTATTATATGTCTGTGTGTGGTTTTCTTTGGGTTATGGGTCGTTGGGGTTCTATATGCCTTGATTAACTGTACTTCAGTATCTTTTACCTTGTTTGGAAAATTTTCTGTTATTATTTCAGCAAATATTCTTTTTATATCGTTTGTGTGGTCTCGTGCTCTTTCACTGACTGCTATAACTCGACTATTATTTCATTTTGCCTCATCTTGCAGCTGTTGGATTGATTTTTCTTGGGTCTTTGATGCTTTTATGAGATCCTTCCTTTCACGCTCATAGGCTGCCATGCTGTCTTCAAGGTCTGAAATTCTATCTTCGGTTTCATTTAAGCAGTTTTGCAAGCTTTCAATGAAAGTTTTCAAATCCTGGCAATCTCTTTCGACATGTTTCATTCTTGGTAATTCATTCCTCAATTGCTCTTGTAACGTTTCCTTTTGTTTCCTACTTTCTTCTAATCTTTTATCTATTTCTTCTCTATGTGTACGGAACATTTCTTCCATTATAGTTTTCAGTTCATTTTTTGTCTGAGAGATTATTGCAGGTATGTGGCTTATTTCTGCTTTAAGCTCTTCTATGGCCTGTTGGAGTTGTTTCAGTGTTTCGGATGCAATCATTTCAGAATTTGCAGGTATGTGGCTTCCTAGTTCCCCTGTATCCTTGCATTCAGGACTTGTTCTGGGTGGGGTTGAGTTCTGAGACTGCGTTTTGTTCTTCTGTCTTCCCATTTTTGGTTATCAGATTCAAAATGTTGAGCAATAAATTACCCAGGCAGTTCACCAGGCAAAGGTCTGTTGCAAAGGCTGCTCCAATGACTCCTTCTCTTCAGGAGAATGTCCTTTAATCTTTCTGCTGACAGTTCCACTCAATAGGCTGCTCATATGCTGCTTTGTGTGCCGAGCTACTCGCTACCCAGAGACCTGGCTGGGGTGCATAAACAGCTCGCCTTCCCAGGGGACCATGCTGGCAAAGGGCCGCTTAGGTGTTTCTCCCTTGGTGGAGCTCCTCCCTCACTCAAAAAACTGGTCGGGGCACCCAGCCAGCTCTTCCATCCTAGGTCCGTGCAGTCAGTAGTGCTGCTTGGATGTCCCTCCCCGGGCGGAGCTTCTCTCCAACTCAGAAAACTGGTCAGGGCACCCAATCAACTCACCCTGGGATCTTGCAGCAGGAGATCCCCAAATTGCTCATATGTCGTGCCTTGCCTGCGATGTGCTGCTCCCCGGTGCTTCTGCGCCTCCTCGGCGTTCATGCAGGAGCCACCGACTGCAGCCGCCGCAGTGCCCGCTCTCTGGCCGAGGATGGCGCCAACTGCAGGGGTGGGGATCTGAGCGGTACCCAGGTCCGGTGCCCGGCTTAGCTCAGTCTGCCCGAGGTGCGCGGTCTCCGAGCCCGCCCTGCCCCGTTGCCGCCAAAAATTCCTGGCTGCAGCGACCTTCGAGCCCTTCAGGGTCAGGAGATGGGAGGGTCCGTCCCGCCCTGATTGCCCTCAGGGGTACGCGGACTCCGCCGAGCCTCTGAGTGCTGCACCAATCTCCTCGGGTGCCCAGCTCTCGGAGCCCGCCCACTCCTAGCTGCATGTCCAATAAGACTGACAAGGGCCGGGGATATAGCTCAGCAGAGCAAGTGCCTGCCTGGCAAGAAGGTCCTGAGTTTGATCCCTGGTATCAAAAAAAAAAAAAAAAAAAAAAAAAAAAGACTGATGATTAGTACTAAACATCTCCCTTGGCAAAATAAATTTCTAAAATCCTATTTAAAATATAGTTGTTTCAATAACAAAGAATATCCTCTTCTCCTAGAGTGTTAATCAATGTCATTTTAAAGTAATGCTGAACATTTATATAATTGAAATTTTAAACCATTGAATTATACATTTAAAAATGAAAAATTTATCTTTAATTTTTCATATTTTACTCACATAGTCTTCGATATTTTACTGTTCTGCTATTGGTGATAATTCCTACTGCAGCTTATATTGCGTGGCTGTTCCTGTGGGAAGTAGTGTCCCCAGAATGTCATTTTCTTTCAAAAATATCGGTTTTAAAAGCAATAGATGTTGGCAGTACAATTCTCTCAGTTACCTTGTGTGTGTGTGTGTGTGTGTGTGTGTGTGTGTGTGTGTGTGTTTTCCTTAAAGGAACAGTTAATGTTTAAATGTTTGATCAACCTTAAATGCCTCTGTTTGCTTAAGTGAGTAACCAATTTGAAGATAACAATATGTACAATGTGTAATGCAATACACATTGGTAATTTTCTATCACTTTTTCTGAAACTCTGCATTGCTTCTATTGTTTGGGTGTTGTTTTGTTTCTGTTTGTTAATATGTTTTCATTCATTATCTTTTAAAATTAATAAAAAATAAAATCAATAACAGTGTAACTCATATTGGGATTTATGGGTAACCAGTTACTATTTATACTATAAACTATTTTGAAAAAGTATATTCAACACGATATAACTCGTTTTTTAATAATGCAACGAGCACCAATTTGTAAAGTTTTGAAAAAATTTATACTTTGATATATATTGGAAGATATATTGTGTATTAGTTTTATTCCTGTTAGAGAAGACTGACAAATTAAAGCAATAAGCTTACAAATTATGAAAATATAGTACTATTAAAAACAGTCATTGAAATGATATGAATTTATTTTAATAAGCATACACATACAATAAATAATTCCAGTGTAATTTAGATTATTTATTTTTGCAATATGTTTATTTATAGACATAAGAATTTTTTGAATTTGCTTTTCTCTTTATCCAATCTCCCTATAATTTTCACTTCATGAAAATATTACAATAAATTATTAAAAGAATGTGGAGATGAAGATGTAATGTAGGAGGCTGTGTGTAATACAGGAGGGTATATTTGTCTCATCTGAGAAATATTTATATTCCATTATAAAAAAAAATGCATGGTACAGAGTGTTGGCTTGCCCATCAGTTTGTTCTTATGAGAGATTTCTGACTTTCTGTTTTCATGCCTTTTACTACACCAATATGAAGCCAGAAGGAAACAGATAATAATCCTTTCTCTAGGCTGAGGAGTGTATCATCAAGATCGACATGTTTTCCCTATTTTTGTTTTCAGTACAGTGAGAAATACAGTTCTTTGTTGGTCTGGTGATATTTGAGGGGAAAGGGAGCGGAGAGAGAGAGAAGCAGAGAGAGAGGGAGGGAGGGAGGCAAGGATGTGGGTTCTGTTTTCCTTCATATAGTTTCTGACTTCAGAGGATTTCTGATGTTTTAGGCAAATAGGACAAGGTCAAAGTTAGGAAAGTCAGAACTTCCTCTCTAGGAAAAACAAAGAAACAGCTACACGGAGTAAATAGAAGGCTTCTATAGAATAACTATATACATATGTATATTCCATTAAACCTTAGTCTTCTAATAGTATGGAAGAAATTCAAAGAACATATTATTGTATGTGTTTTCTTAGAACCATATAAAACCCAGCAAAACAAAGCTTCTGAGTATTATTGTAGCTAAATATTGCTTAACTTATCATTTCATAAATCTATTTAGGTCAAATATCTTAGTTGCAAATAAGATATTATTTATTATTTGTTATGGTTGATACATTGTGTCAACTTGGGGAGTCTAGAGGTTTGGCTGAGTGACTCAGCAGGAAGCCAGGGTGCTAACTTTGTATTCATCTTGAGCCTGTAGAAGAGGAGGGCATAGAGATTGTGTGAGAGCTACACCCCCGCTGGGTGGAGGTAGCCTGTTTACAATGTAAGGGAGGTAGAAGGAGGCTGCTTGCTGCCATTTCTCCCTTTTACTGGTTGTCTTTGCTGTGCTCTGCTGCCATGAACATTTGCCCTCTGCCATGTGCCACTCTGCCTCTGAGCCAGCCAAGTATGGACTGAAACCTCCACAAACTGTAAGCTAAATAAACCTTTCCTTCCTTCGTTTTGGGTGTTGGGTATTTTGTCTCAGCACCAAGAGAAAAGTAACCAGGACAGTACTGTTCCAAAGATTAGTTCATAACAACACTGTACTTATAAATTTTTAATCAATTATTTTACCTTGGAGGATAAAACATAGCTTTACAACTGATTCATGGTATTTGGGGGTCATAGAGTTGCTTCAAATATCTACAAATACAGATGAACAAATATTATCTATGCAACTGAATAGATAATGGTGTGTAAATAAGGATTATTTTTTAAAAATATACATCTTTTTATGATTAATGATATTCACACTGTAATATACTATTTAATATGTAGTATTTTAAAATTACATAAATCTTAAAATAAAATCAAAATAATGTGTCTCCAAATAATTCACATTTTTAAACTATAAAAGCAAAAGTTTCAAATGAGAAAAAAAGGAATAAAATTTGAAAATAAGCTAAAGGTGAAATGAGTCTCTGTTCTTTTGGAAAACACAAAAACATCCACTGTCTGTGTAATTTCAGACAAGTCTTAATTTTGTTGAAATCTCAATCACAGTGATAGCATGAGCAGTAAGTTTGTTAACATAGGTGAAGTTTTCTGATCAATACATAGTTCAAAGCATTTAACAAATTGTCACTAATTTTATTCTTTCATTTTCCTTTTAGAGAATAAGTTTACCAGGACTTGGAATGTATTTTTTTAATGTTTAAATTTATACATGTGTATAAATAAATTAATTATGCTTTATAATGTAGAGTAGCTCTCCCATTAATTTTTGCTTAAGTAAACTGAGTGTAAAATTTAGACGAGAGTCACAAAAATTTATTAATGTAATAATAAAATACATATAAATAGGTACGTTAATAAGTTTTGTGAAATTTTGACTTTGTCATTATACAAAAATTAATATTTGCTCTATTTACTGTATGCAAATGCAGTGCTACTTTCTTTGTATTGGAGCTTCTAGTGACTCTATCACGACTACAAGTTCATTTAATTCTAATACAGGATCCCACTGTCACAATGTCAACCAGCAACACTCTCAGTCCAGCTACCCTATTACCTACTCCTATGACAGAGACAGAGACAAGTCCCCTATAAGAATGCTCAGATATTCTCCAATTAACTTCTACCTCTAGCCCTTACAAAACTCCAAGCTCTCCCTAGATCACCCAAAGAATTAAACCCATTCGAGCTTATGTATGGCAGACCTTTCCTTCTACAAAATCTACCCTCACCTCCAATCTTCCTCTCTTAGCTGACTGTATCCCAATTCTCCCATTTCTCTGACAATTTCTCCAACATCATGCAGACCTTTATCTTCCTCAGCCTTCTAAAGGACACTCACCAAAACCCCCTCTATCTCCCGGAGACCTAATCTATATTAAAATTCCCAGATCCACAGGTTCAGCACTTCAACGTAAGTGAAACAAACCCCACCTGGTATACCTCACACCTCCAAAGACCTTAAAGTAGAAGGATTCCAATGCTGGTTTCACATCACTCGGATGAAGAGATATCGTCTAATAGCTCCCACTCATCTCCAATTGACAAGACACAAAAACTAATACTTTGCTATCCCACCTGGTTTTGGCCCCTATATTGTTACTTACACTTTGTTTTCATCATAGTAGCTCTAACACTATATCCAAAAGAAATTACAACTTCATCACAAATCATCTCTATCACTTTCTTCACCGCCTTACTTATGCTCATTACAGACCTAAACTGTCTAACCAAACTGTACATACCTCAACACACCTAAACTGCTGAATTAATTATTCTCACCCTCAATGCTGTCTATGTCTGCCTTCTCAGCTGATGCTTACATGGTTCAACCAATATTTAAATATTCACATCTCACACCAAATAACACCTCATACCCAGTTATAGGTCTTCTTCAGATGCTCCAAATCAACCCTAGCCTCTCAACCTCACCTGCCTACACTCTCCCCATGGCTACACCACTCCAGAAAATCTCCCTAACCAATTTATGGGAAACCTAACAGCCTGCACACACCGTTTGCAACTAACTCCTCAAAATCTAGGGGTGGTCAGAGATACACCCACCCTCAAACACATTCTTTGTTTGTAGAAATGGATCTTACTCCCATCTTCCGGCTCACTGGGCTGCCACATGCACCACTGGATTCCTGGCCCCACATGTTTCTCTAATAACAGACAACAAGACTCTCACACAATATTAGAAACCATACATCACCTAAAGCCACAGTGCTGTTCAACTAGTTCCAGTATTACTAGGTATTGGGGTCTTATCAGCCATTGGATTGGGGGCAGGAGGATTAGGAACCAGTTTCAGCTTTTACTCTCAAATATCTCCTGATATAAAAAACACCATAACATCAGTTTATCGAAGTGTCGACTCACTTCAGGATCAGATAAACTCACTTGCTTTGGTAGTTCTCCAACAAGGAAGAGCACTAGACATCCTGACAGCAGAAAAGTGGGGGTATTATACCGTGCTGGAGAAGAGTGCTGCTATTTTGTCAACCATTCAGGTATAGTAAAGGAACAAATACAAAAACTCAAAAACTGGCAGCTGATATATGGGGTAGACACTACTTTCCAGAATCTACCTCCTGGTCATCATGGTGGGGTTCCCCAGACTCATGGGCCCCCATCTTAATGCCCATTATGGGCCCCTAATTACCATAATATTTTTTTTTTCTTCTTGCTCCCTGTGTCTTCAGGCTCCTCTCTCAATTCATCCAGGCCGGAATATAGGCGATTACCAGGGACATTGGAAGCCACTGGGTAGTATGTGCTTTATTGCTGTTATTGTTGTTGTTAATGTTTAATTGCCTGATCATTGTTGGATACCTATATCTGTTAATTTGAGCAGCTACTTTAAAGATAACAATAAGTAATACAAAAACCATTCTTGATTTCCTATCAACTTGTTTTGACATTCTGTATCAGTTTTATAGCTTTTATGTTGTTTTGTTTTTATTATTTTGTTTTTGTTCTTTTCTCTTTAAAATAAAAAGATTCATCATCCATTACTAAGACCAGTCATAAAAGCTCCTCTGAACATTATCATGGAGAACAGATACAGAAGTTTAACTTTATAGAATAAGACAAGTCTACAACGATAACACATTTATGGAAAATCAGAAGTTAAATTTTTTGACTCCAAAGATTAAAAAACCTATCTTCAAAAGACAAATCTCTGGAGACCTGGGAACTTGCAACAATGAAAAACAAAGTGTTCTCAGTTTTGACAAAGGGAAAAAGTATACATTTTTCTCAGGAGAAAAATTATGAAGTTAAAGTAGGAACAATTTAGTTATGTCAAATTTTACCATTAATGTAGTACACAATATATTTGGCCATGTTATGTAATTTATGTTAGAAATATAATAAATGAGTTGATCATGAACTGTATTTTATAATGTATGAATCAGTAGGAGAACTGTTTTGTCTTAGTAAGATAATAGAGGCCAACTCAACTTTATGAATGATAATTATTAACCAACAATTGCAAAACATTTACTAAATTAAGTAATCAAATATATTTTAATACTACATGATTCTATAAATATATATGTGTTTCATTCGGGAAGTAAGAAGTTTAAATTTGATACCTTGAGCAAATAGCTACATGGTTTAAACCTGGCTGAACTCAGAGAGACTATATTTCCTCATCTTTAGAATTATAATAATAACTCGACAGGATACTGCCTGGATTTAATACATGAATTTTGTGAAATTATTTAAAACACGATTCCTTTTCTTGTGATCTTTATTCCTCAGCCTGCTGCAACCTGAATTTAGTCCTATATAATATATTCTTAAAGGGGATAAAAGAAACTCCAAAATGATGATAGAAATTTTAATCTAGGAACTTCCAAATACATCCTGTCATGTTATATACTTTAGCCAACATGCTGTGTTTAAAGTCAATTTATGTGTCAGTGTGTTTCTTTTCTCTTTCATCTACCTATTTGATCTCCACATTCAGTACATGCCTACTTGGCTTTTGTACTTAAGGGATGAGAAGTGATTTTTAGTCCTAGGTTGACCTTTGTACTTGCCAGTTTTTGTGACCTATAATTCCTGCTGAGAACTGCATATATCACATCTCCACAAGATTTACCTAGGATGACTGTCTCGCGCTTCAAATCCTAAAAACGTGTACTGTTTGCTGTGAAATGATGATGAGATCTCTGGAAACCTGCTGCATTCTCCTTCTGCTAATCTTTGTGCCCTTCTTGAGTGCAGGAAACTTGGTGTCCTTCCTAGCACTTTCGAAGTAAGGCAATACCCGAGGCTTGTTTTCAGGCACACTTACAATTATGGTTTGGATCCAAACTTTCCCGCAAATATGTCAGGTGGTAAAAAGTACTGCTCTTGGAAAGATAATGAATCATAGGGGTTCTGTGCCTTTCAGTGGGCTAACCCATACACGAGTCTATAGCCGGAAGTGTTTTTCAGATGGCAAAGGCGGACCACTGGCAGCATGACCAAGGAGGCTGCATTGTTTGTTCCCCACTGCTCACTCTAGTTCTCTTGCTTTCTGTGTTTGCTTCCTGGCTTCTATGAACTGAGCAGATGTCCTCTGACAGGGCCCCTCATTGTGCAGTTTCTGCCCTGCAGCCAGCATACATAGGCTGAATCCTCTGAGACTCTGAGCTAAAAGCAACCCTTCCTCGTTTATGTTGTTTGTGGGAGGTGTTCTGTGCCACCAGTGAAAGATGACATGGCCACTGAACCCCACCATTCTACATGCTTGCTTGACCAAAGCTTGGCTTTGGGGGTTCTGCTTCTCAGTTCAAGGATTCAAAGACGTGGGTAAGGTCATCACCAAAAGGTAGTTATACAACTGTGATATCCTCGGGAATGTCCCTTATGTGTTGCTCTCCTTCAGTTTCATTTCTACTAGCGAAGTGCCGCTTCCAAGTCAGCTGTCTTTGTGAAGGCAGTTATCTAGGAAGATAGGAAAATTTCTCCAAATTTTGCCTTATTTAAGTCAAAAGACTCATTTTGTTGTTTGTTTTGTGGTTCTGGGATTTAACTGAGAGCCTCATCTCATGCATGCTAGATAATTGTTCTAACACTGAGCTGTACCCTAGCTGTGACATTCAGATTTAATGATGCTGGTAGCCAGGATTTTGATTCTCTTGTCCCATGGAATGAATTAATGAATATATATATATATATATATATATATATATATATATATATATATATATTTGTGTGTGTGTGTGTGTAAGTGTACTGATAGTGTATATATCTGAGTTCACTGAGGATCTAAAGGCTTCAGTACGAACTGTTAACTTTACATAACAAATGTACACCCGTATATCAGTTCTCAGACTTTACTTTTTCCATCCGTTGTTATGGAAGTGTGCCCCTGTTCTAAACCAAATCCACTTATCAACGTTGCTTTTCCAAAGTCCTTAGCCTTGCTATAAATATTTTTTAGGTTTTTCCAATTAGTTGTCCATGTAAAGTACTTCTTACCAACCTGATTTAAATTCAACTATAAAAAATATAAAGATTCACAAATTGACTTGTAGACTTAATTATCCTGTGTCTAGTGAAATTTTTCCTGACCTATTCACAGTCACTCTCTGGGAAGAGTTTTTTTTTTCACTTCTGGTCCATCACTAAATTGATTACCGCAGGGCAAAGATTAGTATGGTCATATTCAATCTAATCTGCTAAAGTTATTAATAACTAAATATTAATAATAAACTTTCAATTATCTCCTTTCTTGAACTCAGCTCAACAGTTTTTGACATTTTTGAATGTTAATGGAATATCTTGGACAAGTATTTCTCCCATAAACATGTTTCAGGTCACTCACTTTTACTTTTCTTTAATGATTAAAAATTTAAAGTTTCTAAATTGTCAACAATTTCATTAATGAGTCCCAAAAACTCACTAGCACCCAACAGTATAAGCGTGCTTACAGCTGGACTAACTTAACTAGTGCCTTACTTTTCTCATTGCCGAGATAAAATACTCAACAACAAAAGTTAAAGGAGAAAAGGTTTATTTTGGCTGAAGGCTGTAGACATTTCAACCCATAGTCTGCTCTCAGGAAGTCAAGGTAACACATCAGAAGGAAAAACAGTTCGTGGTGGGAAGAAGGCAGCAAACAGCAAAGTAGTGAAGAAATAGCCTGGCTTGACCTCTTTCTGTCCCTTTATATCCATCCAGGCTACCATCCTTTTATAAGGCATAGTACACACCCAGCAAGAGTCTTCCCATCATCTATATCAAGAACTATGCCAAACCATTCAATAGATTAATTTAATAATCACACACCCTCAATACCAGAATCACACATTTAATCCAAGCCTCACTCATCATAGATCCAGCTACCTGTGAAGAGTCCCACCTATGACCCCATGAAGCTTTGGGGGAGCATCTAGACACAAACCATAACAACCAGTATTTAGCATCAGTATTTATCATTCTCTTCTATTACTCTTTACATTTAGCTAGTTTTTTGCTACATTCAAAATTCATCTCGTTGGCTGTCATTTTGATTATTAATACATAATACTGCTAAATATAAGCACTAACTCTTACTAAGCATATATATAGGTATATGCTTCTGGTTGAGCAATATTTCCAAGATATAGATTTAAGTCTGATTACTTATGCATTCCCCCTTTTTAAGGACATCTATACTGATTCCAGTTCTTTGCTGTTGCAAATGTGCTACCTGTCAGCATGTATTTCTCTGGCATAACTGTCCAAAATACTATTACTAGGTCTTAGGGTGACTGTGTGTTTAGTCCGAATAAGAATTATCAAATTACTTTTCACAATATCTGTATACTTTTACACTTCCACACAACAAAGTATGATTTCAGTTTGTCCTACAAAGTCTTGAATTTGGTACTATCACTACTTTTAATTAACAAGCAATTCTAATGTCACATGGTAGTTTATACGTAAAGTAATGCACACATACATGCTATTTTTGTTTAATCATTTTGGTAGGAAACTTTTTATTAATTTAAATTTACCTAATGGAACATCATATAATCCAAGCATATGGACTATTTCTTCTGTTATTTTTTTAAAAACTTTATCATTTACACTTTCTTGGTGATCAGAGACCTTAGAGGTGTTTTTTGTCTTTGCATACATTTTCCTTTCGAGAGTCACTTTTACTTAAATGTAAGTTAAGTAGCTAAAAAAGCTAGTAGATGAAGATAAGTCTCACAGAAATTAGGTATTGGTTCAGCACTAGGACATTTTCCAGTAATTTCTTCACTTTAGTTATTACAGAGAAAATAACTGGAGTACGGCATACTTGGCATGTTTCTTATTATTTTGAATATCCTTGGGTTATAATGAGCCAACTTCAGAATTGAGTTGACCACGATTTCTAAATTGCACTGGTACATTTTAATTCCAGTAACTCATCATGGTTCAGTGAAATTTCATACCATGCATGAAAAGAGAGCAGTTACCCAGGGGTCAAAATTTCAGTTTACCTCCGCTATCCCATTCTTGTCTCTTTGTAAACCATGTGTGTTCTCACTTACCCACAACTAAAAGTGAAATCATTTTTCTACCTACAACATGTATGACATGAAGTATGGAAACTGTTCACAAAAGGGATTCTCCAGTTTTCTGTGAACACCAACAGGATGTCCTATAATTTAAATCGCTTGTGACACAAACAAATTACAACTACCCTACGTTCTACAGGTTGTAAACTCAGTTCCACAATATGACCCACTTCAGATGTCAATAAAAAATATTTTATATGAAGAAACTAAGACAGAATTTGTAACCAAATAAGAAAGTAAGAACAGCTGTCACTTTGTGTACCATCACAGAATAGTTACTCAGGGTACAAGAAATAAACCAAAAAGATTCTTACAGAAAAGAAACAAACAGATAATACCACAAAACTTCCTTCTGACTATGACAGGCTACAAAGCCAGGTTTCCCACAATTCTGATTCCTACAACTGGCCTTCAAAGCTCATAGAATTGAAGGAATAACATTTACTTACCACCATCACTTATTTTTTATAAAGGCTATTATAAAGGGGATCAATGAATAGCCAGATGGAGGTGTTCATGAGGTAAGATCTGCAAGGCTTCCAAGTGCAAAAGTTTGTTCCAATGAGGATGAGTTTCTCTATCCTCCTGGTCTGTGGATGTGAAAGCTTTTGGATCTCTATAGTTCACAGATTTTTATTCACAGTTTATCACAGTCGTCGACTGTTAACTCAATTTTCTTTTTCCTGCCTTCTCCAGAGGATGTGGCAGAGATGAAACTGAACGCTGAAATTTTCTAATCATCGCTTGGTCTTTCCAGTGATCTGAATTCATTCTGAAATAATCCAGGAACAGGCCAAGGGTAAACTTTTTAATCACAGAACAGTTTTAGCACCCCAAATACCAAGCTGTTAGGAGTGCACTGTAAGATGCTGTGATCATTTCTATTACTCAGGAAATTACAAACTCTTTGGAGCTTTGTATAGAGTTAGGGACAGAGACAAAAAATATATTTTTTATTGTGTCACGATTTAGGATCAAGATTGCTTTCTGGGTGTGATTTGAAATGTCCTATCTCTGACTTTTTTTCCAATATTTAGACTGGATTTTCTTTTAACACATTGAGGGTATTCATTTGGTTTTCTTTTGCACCATTTCCAGGGTTTATAGTTGTTTACAGTGAAATGAAACAAGGACAAAAAGTTTCTATCATATGTTTTGGGTCAGAACTGTCTGTCTTGTCTGGTATTTCTTCACCTTAGATAAAACATCTGGCTTTTTGAAATGAAAACATATTGCCTTTATTATAATGTGTGTAATGTATAATGTCCCATCTGTATTACTAGAATACCATTCCACAATGAATTAGTTTTTGAAAAATTCATTCAATATTTTATTAAAAATCAAAGTAAAAGAAATATATATTAAATTGTGAATCATTTCAAATGCAAAACTCTGCAGTTTAGAATTGTTTACAGTATTGCTAGTAGTTTAAGAATTTGTCTAGTGACTGAAATATAACATATATGTCAGGTAAAAAGTTATAGAAAGAAATGTGTGCTATTTTTATAAAAGCAATTAGCTAATTGAACAGAGAAAACTCATATTGGATATTTTAAAGCAAGAACTACTATTTATATGCTAGGGGTTTTATTTAAATATTGATTATACTCTATTAAGTGGCTGTATCTGGAAGAAGGATCATTAACACTACCAACGAATATTCTGACTGTTTTGCATATTACTTTTTCTCCAGCAAAGCAAATTCTGGAGTACTAAGATAGAACTAAATCACACTGCTAAATGGAACTCACATGTACATGAAATACATGACATAATTTCTTTAATATGAGGAGGTTGGAAATATTGCCTGAATTCTACTGTTCATTTTTAATTAGAAGTGAAAGATGCCATAATAATATGTAAAATACAGAAAACAGTCACTTCTCAATACCATTGTTCCTTTACATGTTATGACCCTTAAACATGTGAATATACATGGATTAAAAACATCTAGCAGATTGGTAAAGTGTAGTTCTAGGTGTATCTTTGGATAAGCACCATGTAGGCCAGCAAACTGACAGGGGAAACACCACCTTGGTTATGGATAATACCAACCTGAAGGGTTTGAAGCCTTGGTAGAATGCGCAGAGAAAGAAGGATATAGCCCTGTTTTGAAGAGCTCCAGAGTTCCTGAGTTAGTAGGATTGTTACTGTTGCCTTTGGACATTGGTCTCCTGGTCCCTAATTTCATAAGCTTTCCAGCACCTGTACTGTGGTTTCTATCCTACTGGGCTCAGCAGCTACTGGATCCTCTGGCTTCTAACACACAGATGGCCACTTTGTACTCTCCATCTTCTGAGTTTGCAAATGGCCATAGGGGACTCTCACATCTGAGCATGAAAGACAACCTAATAAATCATTTAACATAATTTTACATGTGCATTTTATATTGATTTTCTTTCTTTAGTAAACCCTAATCAATACACAGTAAAAAATAAACAGTGAGGATTGCTAAATAATAGTGCCTGTATTTATAAAATAAAATTTAAGGTTTTCAATATCTAATTCTTTGCTGATAATGAAAAGACAGAGTGAATTTTGACCTGGTAATTTGTAACATATAGTAATACTTAGAAAACTTATAATATTTTTTCATATTAAATTTAGACAGCTAAAAAATAAAGAAGTCTTCACATTGACATTGTTCTTACTAGAATTATATTCTTTACAAATTGCGTGCTTTATATTTAATATTTATTCTTTAATTCATGTTTCATTATCTGTATTTTAGAACATACTCATATATTTATAAGTGGGTTTTACATTAAAGTTTCAAATGTATTTTTTCATCTATTTTATGGAGCCATTCATCTAAATTTGGAGATACAATGTTTAATTCCAAAAGTGTGAGGCCTCAAACTTTTTATCCAGAAAGAACTACTTTAAAATAATTAGATGAGTGTTCAAATCAAGTATTTGTACACATATGTAAGTATTCACATCAATTAGGTGAACTTGGCCATAATAGATTCAAAAGAAAATGTTTCAAATGCATAAGCTATAGGATTAGCATGTTTTGATCCCATAAATTTTCATCTCAAATATATGCTTTTTAGCAGAATGAGATTGGCCAGGAAACTAATAGACTTTAAACTTTATTGAGTTTCACTTTCATGGGCAACTTTCAAGGCCCTAAATATGGGATCTTTGTTTTTTCTAACTAGACCTCCTAGATTGTACAGATTTCTTCTACATAAAACCTCAGTAAAGAGCTTGACACAGTGGTATATGTCTATGATCTGAGCATTGAAGGGACTGAGGTAAAAGGATCACAATTCGGGGACCAACCTGAGTTAATTAGTGAAAACTTGTTTCAAATCAACACCCCCAAAATTAATTCACCCTTAATTCACATTTCCAAAAAGCTTTCCTCTTTGAAAATTTTTCAGCTGAATCCTTGGGATCTGTACTCACTTGTTTTACAATAATCCCCTTCAAGATTTCAAAACTAAAGCTTAAACATTTAGAAGTTTGATTGTAGCAGCTAAGAAAATAAAGAACAGTCCTTAATGCTATCATTGTCCAAAACATGAGCTTAAAATTCTTATCAAAAGATTATATTCAATTGAGGAATCCTTACCAAACATACAGAAATAACACTATTAAAAATGCAAAGAGATTTTAGAGATCATGATAAAAAACAGAGGTGGAACCAATTGGTGTCATCTCCAAATTTTATTGAACCCACTGGGACTTTGATGGTGGTCTTGTCAGTTTTCTGAGTCATGATAACTATGCTTATTTACAAATTACCAAATCTAGTTTTTGCCATGGTAGTATGAATAGGTTGAGACAGTTATAGAACCAATAAATATGAAGTAATAAATATTCTCTTTTGAAAAGTACTCCTTCTATAGTGATATTTATTTCTTTAATACACTTGTTATTTATTATACTTGACAAATACGTTGGTATTGATAAGGAAATTCTAAGACAGAATCTTTAGCATATTCCCATATGATCAATCAATCTAACTATGAGAAAAATACTCAAGTACGTAGTATGTCAGTGATGCAGCGCTATAGTTTTTCTCATTTTTCACAAAAGCCAACAATTGAAACCAACTTCAGTATCCATCAACAGACATATTGCTAAAGGAAATTAGGTGAAATTGCTAAATGAATTAAAAAGAACAAGTTACTCACCACAAAAGAAAGACCTTCTGTTAATGGTGACAATCAGACACCAACAGTCAAATGCACCATGACCCCATTTATATGAGGAAATTAAAAAAGTGAAGCTCATAAAATAAAGAGTAAAACGGGATGACAGTGATCTGGGAGAATTGGACAGATGTTGGTCACAGAACATAAAATTTATGTCAGAAATAAGTTTGGGAGATATATTATACTTCCTAGTGACTCTAGTTAATAGCAATTATTGTATACCTGAACATTTCTAAGAGCTTGGTTTTTATCACAGGCAAAGGAAAGTTTTCAATTTCTCCCATGAAGCTAAAAATGTGAGCTAATTCCTTGTTAAACAACTTAATTAAGTTATTTCACAATATGTATATATGTCAACAACTTATGTTGTACACCATAAACATGTAGATTTGTCAAAATAAATTTTAAAACTCTACATAAAATCTATTTTGGTTAAAATATATTTTGACTGTATCAAAGAGAAAAACACTTTAAAAATAAAAGGCTGGAGTACTACAAAAGGAAAGCATACTCTCCCACTGAGCTAATAGCAAGGAAGAACTTTTTGAGGGTTTCGTTGTGAAGTTGAGAAGTTTGATGACAGTTTGATGGCATTGGAGACCAGCAGTCCTGACAGGACCTCTGAGACCTGTCAATCAGGGACAAGTGGACAGTGTTAGATCTACGGACCAGGAAAATAAAGGAAATAAAGTAGAGACAGTCTTGTCTCAAGAGAAATACAAAGCGTTCTGAATCACATATTACTGAAAGTAGCGGCCATAGATGAGAAAAGCAACGCCTCACAATGAGAGCAGGAGTAACCTAGTGCGTCATTAACTGGGTGGGTTATTAAATACTCCCAGTGTTTAAAAAGGTATCCAGCTCCACATAGAAGGTCTATGATTAAAATTTCTAGGGAGGGAGAAGACTCTCTTTATGTTTGAAAGTTGTGGGGCTTTACATCTACTTTCAAAATAATTCTTCCTTTCCTATTTCCCATCATTGTGAATAGAAATTAAATTACAAAAAAAGAAAAAAATTCTCTCCATTGGTCAAAATAAAACACTAGCTGAACTTTAAAACATGGTCAGTGTTCAAACACTTGTTTACAAATGCTAAATTATAGCTATATTCTGAAATACAAATATTTCAGCTAATATTTTATCTGTGTAGTATTTCATTACAATCTTTAAACATGCTGGTACTTTACAAGCTATACAAAGAAAAGTCAGCCACAGATCTAAAAGGTATCAACAATTTACACAAACTAAAATCATCGCTTCTCCCTAAAATTACTCCCTGAGAAAATGTATGTTCTCAAATAAATGAAATGTATTGAAAAGGTTAATTTGCTTTTATTTACTTCAAACTTCCATAAACTTGGAAAATTTAAAGGCTGGTGATATAGCTCAGTGGCACAACTCCTGCCTGGCAAGCATGAAGTCCTGAGTTGGAGTCCCAGTACAGGAAAAAAGAAAAAAGAAAAAGAAAGAAAGAAATTCTAAGATCTTCTATTTAAAGCAATTAAGCTTAGATTTATGGTCAATAGTTTAAAAACAAAACTTAAAAATTGATAAAAACATATGGAACATTTTAACTATACAAAACACTTTAGAAATAACAATACTAACACAATAGCATGGATAAAAATTTAATAAATGCAGTGCTTATTAAGGGGTATAGAAAATAATTACTATGTTTAGTACTTTAGCTTCTACAACTATTTTTAATATTGGCCTGCCCATAAATAGAGTGAAAATAATCCTCACACACCATTATGTTTTTCTATTTTTCATTTGCACTAATCTAATTTTTATTTTTATCATCCTGACATGTCCCTTTATCTTAGAAGTGACTGACACACAAAATTCAGTCATGCTTCCAAACATTCTGGAAAGTCATGCAATGATTGATTTTGTACTGAATACAAAATTTAAATGGTTCAGGCTCCATATGCTTTTGGCAAAAGAATAGTATTAATGTGTAAATATCAGCAAAACCAACAGCAGCAATATTTATACAAGTCTTAGTAACTATATATGCTCACTGATTTACCACTGATTATGTCTTGATAATCCATATTAATTGAAAATGTTGTAAATTGTAGATTCATTTAATATTCCCGATCTACCAGATATAGTTTAGCAGCACAGGACATGGCATGGGGCATTTTCCCTTGTGGTTGTATGGATGACTAGAACCTGCTCATTGCTGCTATTGTCAGGCATTTCTAGAGAGTATCAAAGTTTATATCACCAGCCCAGAGTATATCAAAATTTAAAATTTTAAGTAGAAGTTTTTATGAATATATATTACATTGTCACTGATATAGTGTCAAAAAATAAGAAGTTAAACCTAAGTTTGGAATTCATCGTAGTTCAAATTACTGTAAAAATTTAACGTGAGTCCTCATTTTTACCATTGTTCAGTTTGTTCTACCTAGGTGCACTGTGTTGACTCTTTGTGTGTGTGTGTGTGTCTCAGGGGTGTCAATGGGGCATAGCTCAGTGGAACAGTGCCTGCCTTGTGGGCATGAGATCAAGAGTTTGAGTCCCAGTTTAAAAATATAAAAAAGAGATAAGGTCTCACTATATGGTTCAGACTGGTTTTGAACTCATTTTGTGGCCTAGGCTGGCCTCTTATGTCCAAAGATCCTCCTGCCTCAACCTCCCGAGTGTTGAGATTACAGGCATGAACCACCACACCAGGCACATCGCTATGTTGCCTCTTATTGGTAAATTCTTATCTCTTCCAATTTAACCTTGGAGACTAGTCTTTATAGACAATTTAGGATATCTACTGTCCTGTTCTCTTTTCCCACTCTTAAAGGTATTCTCAAGCCTCATGTCTCCCAATTACACTCAGAAGTGAAGTGTTTTAATGTAATTTTAGTTCTACCTAAATCTATGCTGATCAACGCCAAATTGTAGAAACTCTTAAATTCATGACTTCTTATAGAATCTTCCTGGAATGAAATGATCAGAAAGTTCCTCCTCCACCAAGTACTCACAGTTCCTTCGACATCGAGTTTATTCCCTGTCCACACTTTCATCAGATACACTGACCTCTACCTCAGAGAAAAACAATCTAAAGAGACTTTTCAAAATATCCAGTGACCACCTATGTCTTTCAAGGTCACCAAAAATCATTGTTATTCAATCATAACAGCTTCATCATGGTATTTTCCATCAATTTAAACTTTTACTATTCATTGTGTTCATTTTCTATCATCACTCTTCATTTCTGTCATTTCAAAAATTTCTCCCCATAAACCCCAGGTAAGAACAGTACCCATCTTACGGTCAACTCACACTAAGTATTCTTGGATGTAACCATTCTCCACAAGTACGAACTATATCTAAATTCAAAGATCTCAGTTATGCTCTGCCTCTGAACCTCTAATATTACCCACCTACTGGTAGAGAAATTTAAGCTTATTTAAATATTCATTGAAATATTTGACTCATCATTTACTGAAATTTATGTTTATCCATTTTCTTGGAGATATCTAACTCTTCAAGAAAATGGATAAACATAATATATTTGGAGACTATTAGAAAGAATGTACAAGATCCAATTAATGGACTGTATTTTTAAGTCTTGGTTCTACATTAAAGTAGTCAGGAACAAATTCAAATAAGAAATAAATGCATAATTAATTATTATGTATTTTTATTATGTGTAATTATGTATCAACATAATTATTAAGATAATAATTATAGGCTATAAATGACTATAAATTAATAATTTAAAATGCTAATATATAAATTTTAAAGTTAGTAACAATACGAAAAGCTGAGTAAAATAGGGCTCTGAAAAAAATCACTCTGTGGAGTGAGTGTGGGCTTTTTTTTTTGAGACAGAGTCTTGCTATTGTAGTTCAGGTTGGGCCTGAAATCATGATGTAGCCCAGGCTGCCTTTGAACTTGCAGTAATTCTCCTGCCTCAGCCTCACAGTGCTGAGATTACAGGGATGTGCCACCATGCCTGGTGAGTGTAGGCCAATTATCATAGGGAAGACAATCTGGTCTGTACACAGAGTGAGCCACTGAGAAAGAAAGGAGGCAGTTGCTATCCTGCCAATGGCCACCATACTTTATACCTCTATTCTGATGTCCGATCTAGGTTGTCCTGTCAAAAACCTGGATGGTCTTGTAGCAGAATGGAATATAACATTATTTTATTAATATCAGATGCAGGGCTTGGAAGCTGTTGTACACATGTCCTGGATCTTTGTAATTGACAGGTCATGTTTGCTTGCCCAGGCATTTTGCCACACCCTAATCTCTTGTCCCAGTTTTTATGCTTAAAATGCAGTAACAACTGGGGGTATGTTACTGTTTCCTGAGCTATGTCTGCCTTCCTGAGCTTTACTCAAGTAGCTAGTTGAAGTGCTTTGGGGAGAATGACGCTTCTCAGTTCGCCGGGTGAGTCCCCAGCGGGGAGCCTCCACCCATCTCTCCAAGGGCTCATGGTAGGTTGTATGGCACAGAGAGTCTTAAGGAAAAATACATGAAAAGGCACTGGTGCCACGTCAAGCAGTCGTCTGCGTAACAGCACTTGAATCTAACAAAGCATGCTGTGCTGGTTTGGGGGTATTTTGCAAGGGGAACCATATATAATACAGGACACATATTTTATAAGATTATTTCTGATAGTCTGCCAAAGAATGATATACAAGAAAGTGCAGGAAATGTGTCCACATACTATAGATCAAAAATCTAGGTGAAGGCCTGGATCCCATGGAAATATCCTGCATGTGTCCAGCTGAAGACCTAGAGCTCATAACAATGCCTCCCATGAACCCAACTGGAGGCTCAGACCCTGTAACAATATCTCATGCAGGCCTGTTTCATGGGTGCTGTGAAGGCCCAAAGGTCAATGGTGGAATCTAGAAAGGCTGTGCCAGCGGAATGAAGGATCTGTGCTAGCAGGCCTAGGGATCTGCACTGGAGCGAGGAAGTGACCCTCCAAAGAACCAGAGCTCCTCTGGAAGTTACCAGAGCCATCCTCGGCAACAGTGAAGACCTGAAATCCTTCTCCTCCAATGCTGAAGACAGCTGAGTTTCCATCAGGTGAGTCAATGCAGCAAATTTCTTCAGGAGACTGAGCAGTGCACCATCTTCCCCTCTGGAGCCACGAAGTTATTCTTAGAGTAAGGACCAGAGCTTCCCCAAATTGAACTGAAGCCATTCTCAGTGCCAATGAGGTCCGGAGTTCCTTGGAGGATGAAAACAGTCAAGTTCATCAGGAAAGCCAGCATGAGAAGTTCCTCTAACAGAACCAGTAGCTCCTCACAGCTTCTACCAGCTCCAATAGCCTTTCAACTCCCAACAGCCTCTCTTGCTCTCCAGTTCTGCCTCTTATGCTGCTGGCAACAGTCCTCAGGTGGCCTCCCACAACCAGCACCATATTTACTCAGTTCATCTGGGGGTTATAAGTTGACCACCAGTTGTCAATCTCCCACAGATGCTTCTAGAAACTCAATCTGTCTGCCTTCTTCTGCAAGGGATGCCATCTGAGGGACTGCAGGCCTATTCTTCTCTTTGAACAGCCCTTATTTTTACTGGGTAGCTTGCCTCTAAAAGTGTCTTACCAACTAAACACTACCAGGTTCTAAATGGCTCACCTCTCACTCTGGAGTTAGATTCCAGGTTCTTCTCCTCTCAAACAAAGAATTAAAAGAAACAAGCAAGAAGCAGTGACAGATTATTAGAGAAATGTGAAAAGTGAGGAAGAAACTGGCTGTGCACAGTGAGCTAGGGCCAAGTAAAGAGAAAAATATGATAAAAGCAAAATCAAAAGTACAAGCTATGTCTGGAAAACACAGCATGGGTTATCACAGAGAATCACAACAGTAAGGTTTCATGACCTTCAAGGTCTTTACCTCTGCTTTTATGCTGTACAGATCTTGCAGAAACCCATAATAATTACATATGGGTCCTAGGGGTTTGGTGCTGGGATCCCACCTTTCAAGTTGATGACAGATTTAGGCCATCCTATTGAAACTTATTCAAGTTCTTGAGAGAAGTCCACATGCTGGGCATTAGGAAATGTTTTCCTCCTGTGTTCTGGAGCTTGTACTTAACAGGCCATGCCTACTACCCCAGTCAGCTTTGCTATGCCCTAATCTCCTATCTCACCGTGATGTGCCAGGGAAAGCATCCTGCAGATGTCAGCCACCCCATTTGGCTGTATCCTTAAAACGTAGAAACAGATTGACCCTAAAATAGTCATATTGGGTGTCTTGGTTACTTTTCTCTCCTTGCTCAGGCAAAATACCTAACACCTAAAATTAAGGAAGGAAATGTTTATTTAGCTCACAGTGGCAGGGCACAGGAGCAACACTTCAAGGTGGCACAAGACAGCAAAAACAGGAAGAGCAAAAGGGGTGGGGGGGGAAGCAAGCCTCTTTTCTTCGCTTACATTGCATGCTGGGCTGTTTGGACACACCCACACAGTCACAGCGCCCTCCTGTTGCACAGGCTCAGGATAAGTACCGAAAAAAATCCAAGAGCGGGAAGGACATTTTCTTTTAACCCCAGGAAGTAGAACTTTTGAGTCACTTAGCCAAGCCTCTAGGCTCCTCAAGTTGACACAATGTATCAAACGTAACAGTGGGATACAGGCTTTGGACATGGCTAAGGAAACGTGCTGGTGATGCTCTGAGCAGAGAAATCTCCCCGGCAGTAAGAGTCTCACAGGGGATATCTGGAAAACTCAGAGGTCTCTTTAACCAAGTGTCACCCTTTGAAGGACCCGAGACTTAGTTCTCTTTCTTGGTAGGTTGCATGTAATACATCTTTAATCCACTAAAGAATGGTAAGAGATGGGTACAGAATGGCAGTCAAATTATGATGCTATTCTTTAGGTTTTTTTTTTTTTTAAAAAAGCAAAGAAAGTGGTGTAAAATCTCTTATGTTCAAGATTTTATTGCTCTTTATCTCTAAAAAGGCCCCAAACTATGCCACTTATAGAGGCCTCCAAAAAAAGACAAAGTTGATATCTGTACAGGTCCTGTCCTCAGATGCCCATCTGTCTCACAGGGGAATGTAGATCTCTCCTACCTGTTTAATGAAACCAATATCACCAAGGGGTTTCCCGGACTTCCTCCTTACAATCCTTAGGCCAATAAAAATGCAGGAACTCCACCAAAGGCTAGGGCCCCAGAGAAACCCCATATTTTCTCCTAAGATACTGGTATGTTTGCATATGGGCCTCCAGGCCCCAGTGACCCAAGTGATGGACATATCTTTCTCTGTTTGCAAAAATCAAGATCTAAATATGGAAAAAATGAGAACTAAAACCAAAAGGCAGACCACAAGTATGACTGTTGTGATTGACAAAGCTTTCAGCATACCCAAATCAGACAAGGAAAAACCCAGGGCCATTCAAGGCCTGTTTTACAGGCAAGGAAACTGGACAATGGACACACAACTGTACTGAGCCCTGCCCTGTTTATCCAGGATGATGCTCCTGACTATGGCAGTGGAGGTTTGATGGTCCCCAATTTGAGAGAGGGGCTAGGCCAGCTGCTGCACTTACCCCCCACTCTGAGATGACAGAAGCTGCCCGGGCCTATCTGTAAGCCTCTGTCCACAACTGTCTCCATCTTCTAAAACAGGTATCACAGGTGACCCCGAATAGCATGGGTAAGCAAATGCATTACTTTGGAGTTCTTCTCTATAAAAACAAAAAATGAACAAATAAGTCTCTTCTAGATCCATAGCCATAACTGGGGTCAAGAGGAGCCCTAGTTAGAGCTTCCTTACTCGTACTTTAACTGTCTCGAGGTGTTCTACTAACATAGGGCTCAACTCTCAAATTCTAGTAAAATCCAGAGTAGATTTTACCTGCAGGCACTATGTCAGGTCACGTTTCCAGGCCCCCCTGAGGCTCCTCTTCATCCTGCTCACTGATAGCTATGGATTCTCAGACCTGTACAAACTGGCCAGACATCAGTGACCTGCTCCTCTAAAACTCGGAGGAGGTGTGCTTCACTGATAAAGGAAGTTTTGTCCCCAAAGACCATCAAAAGACATGTTATGTAGTTGTCAGTTAACAACAGGTTATTGAGGTCAAACCCCTTTCCCTATGGACCTCTCTTCAAAAAGCAGATATCATACCTGTTACTTGGACAATGTTAGTTTAAAAAGACAGGAAAAAAGTTAAGTACCTATACAGACTTCAAATATGCCTTTCTGCTACTACATGCCTTTATGACTAAGAAGGTGTGGGGCTCGCTAACTGATCATAGGAACAAGGAAAATGTTCTACCACTTCTTAGAGACAGTCTGTCATTATCACCCCATGCAAGGCACACCAGAGATGTGTCAGCCTGCAAACTTGCCCACTTTGTGCTTACAATAATCCTGTCAATGGCAGACCCCCTCTTTTGTTAAAACCTACACAGGGGAAAGAACTTTTCCTGGAGAGGACTGGCGACTGTGAAATCAGCTTAAGAAACCAGTTTCTTAAGACAAAGAAACAAACAACACCAACAAACACTAAAACAAGACAAAACAAAAAAGGTCTTCCTGTAAACCTCTGAAAGACCTAAGGTTCCTTTTCATAAAACCAAAACTCCAAAATTGCTTCTGGGACAAATAGAGACGCTAATGACCCCCTAATTTACCACAGATTAAATAGATACTATATTAATACTCCTGCTTTGGGCCTGGGGATATAGCTCAGTGGCACAGCGCCTTGCTTGGCAAGCATAAGATCTTGAGTTCGATTTCTGCTACCAAAAGACCCTCCTGTTTTTAACTAAATCCGTAATGTGGTAGTCTTGCTACAACTCCAGCTCTCAGGCTTTTGGTAGTCTGTCTAATATCCTTCTTTGTGACACGTTCTCCTTCATAGGAAGCATGGAAATCTCTAATTGCTAAATCTGTTATAGGCCACCTTTTAAAAAACATCAAAAATATTCTAACCTACTCCTTCTCAGACTGGAGCTCTGTTTTCCCAACAATAGTACAGTTTATCCATTTCAAGGCTTTAGAGTGTGATCCAGCCTACAGCCCATAACTCTCCTGACAAACTCACCACGCTTTCTCCCATTAAACAGACAAGGGCACTAATTCTTTTCTTCCTGCCTTCTCACATGTTTTTTTCAACCCAGCCTGTGAGCCAAAACATCCCAACACAGTGAGAAAACACATGACTCCGAGTAGACAGCGCCTACAGTCCCCTTCAGCCAAAGTAGTGACATAAATAAAGACTGCCAAAGCCTCCACAGTCCATAAAAATTATGGGGATTTCTGCCTGTCAGTGGGAAATGAGGCAGGAATTTAGGGCATAGCAAGAAGCTGGGCAGGCAGGTGTGACCCGTCAACCACAGAGAGGCAGGATGCGCACCAGGAAACCTTCCAAGCCCTGCATGTGACACCAATCAGGGTGCTTTCTTCAATTCTTGTTGTGCTAGATCAAGCAAGTTTTGATAGGACAGCCTGGATTGGCCATCAGCATTGGAGTAGAAAGCATGGTGGCCATTGGCCACAGGACCGCTGCCTTCTTTCTCTCTCAGTAGCCCAGTCTGCATGGGAGTATATTTCCTTTCCTACTTTAATTGATGCTCACTCACTCTGCAGAGCATTTCTTTTCAGAGCATTTCTTTCCCCTTATTTCTTTATCTTTAATAACTTTAGTAAATGCAGATAAGGTCTCTCTACCTTGTTTCCTACCCAATTCCTTGTTTAGGAGAAGAGACTGAAATGTCACCGAGGAAGAACATAGCAGCTAAGAACCCTGCCTAACAAAACCACATTGCAAGCTAGCTGTAGCAGCACATGCAACAGGTGGGGAGGCTGAGGCAGTGGGAGTGGCTGAGCCATGTATCAACTTATTTGAGACCATCTGAGACTTATTTGAGACTATCAACTGTTTTAAGACCTCGTCTCCAAATAAAAATCAAAATGAGTTGGACATGTAGCTCAGTGAAAAGGCCCTGAAATCAATTCCTAGCACCACCCTTTCCACACAAACCACCATGAAACAGAGCCACTAAAAATTTCAAAGGGGAAAAAATAATGCCTATTGTTCAACAAAAAAACTAAATAGAAGCTAATTGAAATACAAGCCCGAGAATGTATATCACATGTTATTATGTGTATTTAACAAACAATAAATCATGAAGAACTGTCCTTGATAACAAAGGAACTGCTATTTTATTTTTCATATTGAGAATGAATTAAATTATATTTAATCAGTCATGAAAGGCAAGATCTTATTTTTTCTATCTTTTGCTTCTTTTGTAGTTAAGTATACAGCAAAATTCCCAGTGTCTATGTCCATATTAAGATATGGATACATTTTTCAAGGATACACCTTCAGAAGTCTGCTTTTGGTGGAATTTATGGATGAAAAATTAACCTAATGTTGCTTTGGGATCTTGATAATCTCAAAATAACTGTGATCATATACATACATGCTTTTATAGTCAACAGTATATTTTTCTACAGTTTGATAAAATTGGAATAACTGGTATATTTGTCACTCTTATTCATGAAAATATTTTTAGTTTTTAATTTTCTTTTCTGTACTTGAAGACAGGACATGTCTTCATGTCTAGCACATTCATATTACATGTTCTAAGGCTCTGAGTCTAGAGTAAGTGACTCAGAACAAGTCTTCTAGGTATTGCCGTAGTGCTGCTAGAATCTGCTCACCAAGCCCGTGTGGATTACTTTGCAATAGAAACGGTGACTGGTGAGACAGATTTTAGGGTGCGGTACTCAGTCTTGGGACCTCTTCCCGCACAGTGATCAGACACAGCAACAGAACCAGGCAGCACTTTCAGGTGGGATCATGCTGGTTCCATTTCCCTGAGTCTGAAACCCTCCAATTCTTTATCACATTCTGAGAAGTGTTCTCCTGTTAATTTCACAGCCAATTTGAAATTATTCAATTCTATGATACAACTAATAATATTGTGATGATTTTCATTTACCTGGCACTAACACATCTACAAAACTGATACATTTTTTCCATTTTGGACATGTAGGTGGCATAACTGACCTGAGAATCCTAGTGAAGACGAAAGGGAAATGCTTGACCTCTGGTGGGCTCACCAAGCTGTTTGAATATATAGTTCACTTTTTAAAATGAGATCTCAGCTTATAGGGTCGTGAAATGAACAAAGTGTCAGAATACATAGCATGGGACCTAGTTTCCATTAAGTTTACAATAAGTGGCAAGGTTTCCATTGCTTCACCCATGTATAGGATATTTACGTAATAGAATACTGTGAAAGAAAGTCATCACAATACACATACTGTACAGTCTTAGAATGCTGCTATGGGAATGTTTGGAGGAAAGGTACAGGGTAGGTTAAAAAGGACATAAGTGGAAGAAAGGGAAGGAAAATTGGGGCCATTTTCAATTTTACCCAGGGTAGATCTCAAAGCACGATAGTATGTAAAACAATGGCAAGGAAGGGAAGGATTTTGCCCTGTTTGTATTAAATAACAACCACAAAAATTCCTACTGAGGGTTCACTCAGTGCAAAAGTACAACGATAGTGCCTTGTGTGCTCCTAAAAATGTCTGCAGATGTTTTCACATAAAATTTAACATATGAAAACATTTTGTATGTCAGGGTAAGGATGTCATATAAATTCTTTCAAACAAAAGCAATCAGATGTTTTTCCTGAATGCTAACCTTTAATCTTTTCATATAGATCCATGAATGAAATTGCTTACAAGTGATTTTATGTTCTTAATTACTTGAGATTATTAAGAAGGTTCCTAAAATTTTGATCATATTTTAGGAAATGAGTAAGGGAATTGGGATTTATTACCTGATATTAGAACATGTAACATGAATATACCAGTATTATGTATACTGGTTGGTTATATATATTAGTGTTAATATATGAATTAAAGTATGTGTTATTAAAATCTAAAATTCCTAGTAAAATATGAAAAAAGGATGTCATTCAAGCTAATCTTTTTTCCTTAAAGAAAGCAATTTCTATTTTCAACCACCATTGCTAGTTCTTTCTTGTTCATATTATTTATTAAATCTTAGGTAAGGCCTTAATAGTGAAATTTTTAAAGTTTGTAGAACTATAAACTGATTACATGATTAAAAATACTCGTAATTATTGGAGCAACCATACATATTCCTCAATTATAAATTATTACAGTATACAACACATTAAATGAAATGTGTTGATTATTTTGTAGTACCAGAAACAAGGGCTTTACAAGTGTTAAAGTGGTAATAATTAGTGAGAAATATTGTCACAATAAAGAGTCTGATTTAGGAGATCAGAGAAGATGATTCTCTGTCCTGGATAATGCCAATTTTAGCAAGAGTTTATACCACACAGTGAGACATGTTTTATATATACAGATGCTAAATATCTGAATATGCATTTATTAGTAGTAGTATTATTACTATTAATTTGTCTTTTTGAGACAGGGTCTTGTTGTGTGGTTCAAGCTGGCCTTGAGCTCACTTTGTAGCCCAGGATGGTCTCAAACTCACAATAATCCTCCTATCTCAACCTCCCAAGTGCTAGGATTGCAGGTGTGCACCACACCCGGCCACACATAAAATATTATTGTACAAAATATACCATAGTATTCCACAATGAATAATGACACTATTTCCACATACAAATGCATAAAGCAGAGATTTTCTTAACAAGTGTTTAGTATCGCTGTAGTATTCTTGACTATGATGTCTGAAGTAAGCATTAAAATTACTACAAAGTCTAATTTCATAATAGGCACAACATATTATGTCATTATTTTAGTTGATGAAATAGCTTATGATATTTTTCATATGAGTCTAAAGATATGATAGGTAAAAAGGAAATTTTAACTATGAAATTTTGTATCTTTCAACACCCATTTTTAAACATCAAATTAATAAATTTATTAATAATACTGCTTAAGTAATTGTTTCATTCTCTTTTAATTAAAGGAAACTATAAAGTACTTTCCGTCTCATTGAAATTTTCAGCTAGGCCACAAAATGTGTTTCAGATACAAAAATACTTTATAAATCATCTCAGCACATACATGAAAATGAAATAGCAGTATCATAAATTTTTATTCTATTTAAAACTATGTTCTAGATAGAAGTTCATCCAATATGGCATAGTGTGTTACACTGTAGGTTTTGTATCATCGTTTACATAAAAATTGTATCATTGCAATCAGCTATAAATTGTGAAGAATAGTTGCTCTATTTTCCTTTCTTAGTTTGATACATGAATTGGCAAAAATATCAGCACATGTTTGCTTTTCATTAAATGTAACTTATTTATGGGGTTTGAATGTTCTCTAAAAATGCACAACATCTCATTTAGAGAGACTAGCTCATTATTCAGGCCAAAAATAGCCATTGTTTTTTAGCTCACCTCCACTTTGCACTATGATTTTTATATCTGTTTTTTATTCCTTGACATCTTATCACATTAGAGTATAAACTAGCTAATATATTCTGTCTTTAAGTGGTCATTTAGCATGTATTCTAATATTAATTAAAGAATTAATTTATAAAGTAGAACTATCTCAATTAATTTTGACAAAATATGCTGAATGCTTGAATGATATCAATGATATCAATGTATGTTAGTAATTTCTCACCTTTATTGCCAGAATTTAACTCCTATATCTGTCTCCCCTTGGTGAATGTTCCATTTCTTCAATATCCCAACTTTCTTATACCTGAGGTCCTCAATCTACAGTAAAATGTTATAAATATTTTTATATAATAACCTGCCCAATATGTTTTCCTATGAAAAACCATTAATAAAATGATGCCCACAATGAATCCGCCTAATTCTAGATATGAGAATCCCTGCCTGTCTTATGCTGTTCCCTAATCCTTGCTTCTCAGTGCTCCAAAAGTATGGTAACTGATGGGATTAAATCCTTTATCACAGCACTGAGATGTGTGGCATTAAATACGTTATAAAAGAGTTCTTTCCAGCTTCAGAAGTCCTTTTTCCACCCTAAGGCCATAAAATGTGTTCAGAAGCTCATTACACTAACATGATAGTATTTATAGCTGAGAACATGTTCGCCATCTATTGTTGCACCTTCACTTTACAAATATGTCAGCTGACACAGCCTGCTAAAGTGATTTCATAAATATCACAGTGACAGTTAAAAATAAATGTAAAATAATAGTGCATTTTCTTACCTCTAGTTTTTCACCACAGTCTACATGATGAAAGCATATGTGTTATACTTAGAATTTGAGTCAAGATACATACATTTTCTTTATCCTAGATTATGTTAGTTATTTGTGTACATATTAAATTGATTTGAGAAATGTATCTTTTAGTTTTTTGAACAGGAGAATCCTTTTTTTCCCCAAAAGTTTGTGAATCTGTGCTGACCTTATCCTTCATAAGTGAAGAACACATTTTAGAAAATTTCAACATAATGGTTTGACAGTAAATGCTTTTTCTCATAAGATGAATTCATTTTCGGGCATCTACAGAGTGCTAAGAAATTGGAAAGATCCTACATTTTGTGTTTGTCCTTCATCATAATGGAGCTCTGTTCTTATTTAATCACCGCTATAAAAGAGATTGAAGTCTAAATATAGTCAGGAAATGAGTTAATTTTATGTCAGGCCTACCAGAAACATGATTAAACTAACCTTGCATACAATATCAGATGTAATTTATTAACATGAGCATTCGTCAGAAAATATAAATAATTACTGAACACTGTCGTAGGTTGAACATAAAGTGACTATTGCTTAATTGATGTGTATTTGAGAAGCTTAATAAATTGTAAAAAAGAATACCTTTCACCACAGACTGCTGTGTATTCCCTATGTATACATAATCAAAAATTTTACTTTAGAAAAAAAAGATTTTCCTTCAAATAAAACTAAATCTAAATTATACATTGAATTCATGAAAAGAAAATACTGTTTTAGTGGAGAACATACTGAACCCCATAGAACAAATGGGATATTGTTAGATACTTGTTGAAGTATCACGAACTGTGATAATTAAGCTTGTGCCAGCTTGATTGCTGTGGCAGCCACAGAGCGGGTTAAGAGGGCAGACTTCTGGACGTGTCTGGTGGGTTGCAAAGGCCTGACTTTGGGCAGTAAGTGTGGTCTCTGGCTCTGTTCCTCTTCCTCTGCTTCTCAGTGGCCATGCATTAAGCATCTTCAGCTTCGCCACGCTCTTCACCATGATGTTTTTGTTTGCAGTAGCTAACCATGGACTAAATACCCCCAAACCATGAGCCAAATTAAATCTCCCTTCTATTAAATTATGGATGCTGGGTGCTTTGTCCCAGCAGGGGGAAAGCTGATTAAAACATAATAAATATTGTATCTGGAGTTCAGAAATATAAATAAACCACCCACATAGTTGCAAGCTAAAAGCCTTGTCAGGAGATGTGGTGGCACATGCTTATAGTCCTGGCACATGCTTTAATCCCGTAACTTGGGAAGCTGAGGCAGGAGTATCACCATGACTTTGAGGTTACCCTTAGCTACATAGTGAGTTCAGGCTAACCTGAACTACATAGCAAGACCCTGTCTCAAATAAATCACTAAATAAATCAATCTCCATCTAAGAAGAGTTATTATATTTGTATATTTTAAATGTTTTCAATATATTTGTTTTCAGCAACTTCCACCTTTATTTCATCTTAAAGAAATTTTTTTAGTGAACTTCTGTGTCCTTTGTTTTCTTGTCTCTATCTTTTTTTTAACTCTTTGTACTGTCATTCCCTTACACTTATTTGTTTTATTTTATCTTACATTATTTTCCTTTTGAAAAGTAGTAAGATATTATGTTTGAGGCTTGATTACATGTAAAAATATGTAAAAATAATTAAACAATTAAAAACATTTGTTGGAACACATTTACTTTACATGCAAACTGAATCATCATTTCTTATAAATTTGATACAAAGAAAAATAAAGCTTAATCAAATATTTGAAATTGGGTCAGAATTATGAATGAGTCTAAATTTTGTTTTTAGGTTGATAGCATAGAGGTGATTCACACATATATATGAAGGGCAAATTTATGCTTTTTAAGTACTACACTTGTTTAGACAATTGCTAACAAAAAGGCAGAGAATTCTTACTAACAATCAGACTCAAAAAAGTATGTGAATGTATGAATCCATTACTAAATTTACTCTAAACTCTATTGGAAAATGCATCTTATTTCTTATGATGTATTCTTCTGAGAAACATATTCTTTAATCTGTGCTTTGTTATGTTTTAATATGGACAACACCGATTAGAAAACGGTGTTAAAGAATTCATTGTGCCTCTTACTGAAAACAATTATTTTCTAAACGGTGAATTTGTTGACAGATTGAATAAAAAATTGCTTTCTATATAATTTCAGACATTTTACTTTTTAATGTCAAATATGACTCATTTTATTTATAAAATTATCAGAGAAATGTGAATTATTATGGCATATTTGAAAAAAATTTTCCTCAATGGTCTTTTACAAAGATCTGAAAAAGTGATTATTTTTCATAACTGTAATATTTTTCTCAATTAAATAAACATTATGAAAAATCATATACTAATGCCTTTTTTATTTTCCATTTATAATTTAAAGAAAACTAATGAGAAAATTTAAATACTAGAATAAAATTTTGCCATGTAGGCTTGAGCTTTGGACAACTAAAAATTATTATGTTATGCTTTATTTTAATTTTCTCACAGTGCCTGAAATATTGTATTATTGAAACATAGTATATGTTCAATAAATGCTTATCTAATCAAATGAATTACATGTAATTTTGTAAATAGAATATTTATAGTAGATGAAATTTGCATAATATACAAATATTTAACTCAGTTCACTCTCATCACTAATTCTTTAATCTTCATATTCCAAAATTTTAGATTGTATTACTTCCTCCTAATGAACCCTACTGCCACTAAGTGGGATATAACTGTTAACTATTTACTAGAAGACACATTCTTATTCAAAATAGTTCCTCTTTTAATAGTACATTTACTCTCCTTAACTGAATTGCACTCCATTTTTTCTACAAAAACTTCCAATAAAATATACTATCGTCCTTATTTGTTAACAATATCCTAAAGTATGTTTAAATTACCAATGTAATTTATTTGAATTATCATCATTTAACATCCTAAATAATTAAACATAGTCCAATGAACTGAAATTATTTTAACATAGAAGAGTTTTTCAGATATCATATAAAATAAAAGAATAAATTAGGAGCCATAGTTTACACCTTCTAGTACTTCAATGGGCTCTGAAATTGAACTGTAGGGACATAATTCAGGAATTTTTTAAAAAATGAACTTTAATCAGTTTGTTTTGAAATTCTGTATCACTTTTTATGACTTTTGTGTTGTTTTGTTTTTGTCTTTGTTGTCATTTTGTAATATTTTTCTCTTTAAAATATGAAAATCTTAGTAGTATTTAAACTACAAGAATAACATTTAGCACACTGTTATTTTGTTTCCATAATAAAAAAATCACGTGGTTTCAGGATTGTCCTTCATGAATCTTATAATCTAACAATAAAATAATTTTATCTGAAGACAGGAAAAAGTACCTGTGAATATCATACCTTTTAGGACTAAGAATTGAGATCATTTGCATTGATATGATCTATTTCCTCCCTTACATGATTGTTTTGACATAACTCTAAACGTACCTCTATTTTTGTTTTAAGAATCCCTTGCACAGTAGTCTACTCAGTCAGGCAAAGAATTATTCATAACATAATCATTTATTTACTAAGATTCTTTTAAGACAATTACCATCCTGGGCCAGCAAATCCTAAACTACTCTCAGAACTATGACTAATACTAGCATAGAAGATCAACATTAAAACATTTAAACTTCAGTTTAAATATCTTCTAAAAGGCTTTTGATTGTTTTCTTTTCTACTCTTTCTTTTTCTTTTCTTCTTTGAGACACTGCCTAAATGTGTCAAGGTAGTGTTTTCTTCATTACCATGAATTTTGGGAAAAATAATCTCAATATCATTAAGTTGCCATGATACTAATTTTCCACTCAGAGCCAGCAGACGTCTCTGGATTAGAGACTTCCCAGTACTGCTGAAGTTCAGACTGGACCTCAGTCAGGTGGAAGCATGTGAGACTGGGTCAGGTCTATGTTTCGCTTTTGAGGCTGGGACATGCAGCGCCCAGAAAATGAAGGTGCAAAGCGAGCAAAGTTCCATTTTCCTTTTCCTTTGGCTCTCTGACTGCAGTTCACACATACTGAATCTGGCAGCTAAATTTGTTGAGAAATGGAGCTATGACTGTTCTTTTCTATGCTTGGGGCAGAATTTTCTCTGCACCGATGCGCCATTTTGAAATTTCTATTACACTTCTCTGAGACGAGATTAGGGTGTGGCAAAAAACACTGGCTGGGGAAATACGCATGTTCATGCGCACTTACAAGATGCTGGCCATGTGTAGAACAGTTTGCAATGTCCTCCTGCACACGCACTTCTCTGGAGAACTCAAACAGATTTTGAACAGAATGATCCATACCTGACATCAGTCTGAGGCATAGGATCCAAACATTGCCTCTCAGGACCTATATGTAGATATTCTGGCTGGTTTCCTTTAGATCTGGTGTGCTTTTTTTTTTTTTTTTTCCCCCTAGTTTATTTTTTGGTACAAGGAATGGAACTCAGGGCCTCGCACTTGCCAGGCAGGTGTTGCGCTGCTGAGCCACATCCCCGGCTCCTTTTGATTTGTATGGTATAAAAGCAGTAGTAATCCACAAAGAGCTTGCTTTGGAACTTTCATGATAGCCCATGCTGTTTTCTAGGTGCAATGTGTACATTTTTTTTTGTACCTGCAATCAAACTCAAGGCCTTGCACTTGCTGGGCAGGCACTTGTGCAGCTGAGCTACAGCCCCTGTCTCAGTGAGTACTTTTTACCTTTTCGCTTACCCTCTTTTTCTCTTTACTTGCCCAAGCTTGCGCTTCAGAGCTGGTTTCTCCCTTAGTCTCCTCTTGTACTTTCTTGAACAAACTTTTGCTCGTTTTATCAAATTCTTTTTTCAAGATGAGAAGAACCTAGAGTCTAACTGCAGAGGGAGAGGTGAAGAAACTAAACCAGTAATGTTTAGTTAGTTGGTGAGCCACTTCTAGAAGCACGCTACCCAGTAACATGTGCACATCACCTCTATGACCAAACAGAAGATATTGACTTGGTTCTTAAGAGAAAGGTATGGAGCCACTTTAGGCTCCATAATCTGTTGACACTGAAAAACAGTCGTGATCATGCCACCTTGATAACTTTAAGAGAATATCACTGAGGTTCAGAGTTTAGTTTCAACGAGAAAATCAACAATAACAATAACATCAAAATTCTTCCCTTTTCCCCTCTCTCTTCCTTCTTCTACTCTTCTCTGTTAATATACAACACGCATATTCATATACATAACTTTTTATGTGAAGCAGAATGATAAAACAATTTCACATACTCTCATCACGTAACAAGTCTTACGAGTTCAAATTGGATCCATTCTTAAAATAGAGTCCTGGAGATCTATGTACACAATATTTTCCCTTGAATAATGTCTTTAGTTACACATAATTTGTGAAAGAAAAATGTACTGACAAGACTAATTGCAGTTATTACTTAAAATGAGACAATTAAAAATCTTTGACAAATTCATCCTTAAGAAATACTTAGTAATTGATACATTCAATTCTTTATTTAGGAACATAAAAATAGATACTCTGCTGCAAACATACTTTAATACTTAGAAAATATTTTAAAACTTTTATGTCTTGTTTTTGTTTATATTTTAATGTGCATATTAAATTTCTTTCCTCAGTATTTCATTTCTGCTTTAGTCAGCTTTCCATCTCTCATTATGGCACAGGCACTGTTCACTTGGTGATTTCTTATGTGTGTCATTATCTTAAAAATATTTAGACTCAAATGAGCAAAATTGTGAACAAAAAGGCAATACCCAGTAGCAATAATGCAATAAATAAAATTCTAGTGATATATTATACATCAAAAGCCACTTTTGTGTAATTAATCAGCCTTGAGTCCTCATTCATGGAGCCAATGATAGAAGTCAATAATCTAGATTTAAAATTCAGAAGGACATTCAACAAGGTAAGGAAAGTATCTCAGATCAGTAAGTGTACAAATGTATCCTGGTGCTTGTTTTCAATCTTTTACTAAGCAGCCAGGCTCAGAAAAATCAGGATGCAAAATCATATGAATGTATTCAAAGAGATTGTTTTAAAATGGAGAAATTCAGAATAGGATAAGGCGAGATCTGGGAACTAGTAAAAAAGTGCTGAGAGTGTTTTAGTCTGTGGAAGTTATCAACCTGTTTGCCAAGATACTCTAGGATTTCAGAAAAAGTTAATTTCATGTAGATGTCTCCCTTGCAAAAGGATTCCTTTTTTCATTTTAAAAAATAAATCTACAGAAAGGGTGAACTATTCCTGTATAAAATGGACCTCAAAGACTTTTCTCATAAGACCGAGGAAGTTTTCAAAAGGTCATGTAACAAATGAGGAGGAAACACTGTGAATATTATGTTAAATATATGAGGCTACCCAAATTTAAGGGTCAAAGTTAACCTTTGTATCTGTATAAATCAGAGCAAAGTGCTAGCTCTGAGATAGTTCAGTTACAAAGGGCCCTCCTCTGGGTGTTGCAACCCTTTGAGAGAAAATCATAGTGCATGAGGCTTTTTTTTTTTTCTGGAGGAAAATTACCCTTTCTTCCTGGCAGAGAAAGACATGTGGCTTGACCAGGAAAACCTCCTCTAGATTGACCTTGGCCTCTCAGCAGGATATCAACGTGCCCTGCACAAATTGAACAACCAGAGGAGATGACTTTGAAATCTCGTTGCTAACACTAAGCCAAAGCCACAATTATGGAAATCCATGGGCACATTCACATTTATTGAAATGTGAATCCTACATGACACATCTAAGTAGAAATTCATTTTTGTGCATACATTTTAATAAGGACGCAAATAACTTTGAGTTTTTCTTTTCATGAAGAACTTGAAAGCCAGATTTTCTCATCAATTATACTGCTAATTAAGGTATGTAGCACTTTTTTCTCTTCTATCAGCTTGGAATTATTTCTTTCAGAATGTGATACAAAACTGAAGATAATTTAAGGATATGACCTAATTTTTCTAATGAGAAAAATCTTCAGTTGTCCTAAGAGTTATAAAAGTATACTGCTGTTTGTATTTTACTTGAGGATATGAGGAATATATGGTTCCCTTAAATGTATACTTGAGAGAAGGCCCTTTCAGTTGAGGAAAAGAGTATAGATCAGACATATTCATTAGAGTTTGCTGTCTGAATAAGGCTCTGCAGCTAGCCCGGGGAAGGCAGCATCTCAGTCACACCCTGTCTGTACAGCAAGACTCGTTCCCCAACAGCTCCATGCCTTAAACTTACCCCAAAGCATTTGGTTGGCATTGCTCAACCTCTTTACACTTTACAGCCTTTGCTCTTTGCTCTAGTAAAAAACTCTTCATGGGTACAGAATAAAAATAACAAATGAATTCGAATCCTGCGTATTCAAATAATGCTTATATCTTCTTTTATATGATTCTAGGAAAAACATAATTTGCAGCAAATATAACCTGTCAAAAGAAGAATTGAAACCATTTACTTTTACAACAATTAGTGAGCCATAGATTAGGTTTGTGCCACACTATATGGCTGTGTTTCTCACCTTTAATTGTTTTGTAGAGAACCTTTCTTGGCACATCATAAAATAGGAACAATGACCATGTGATTAATACCATTTGCAAGAATTCATCCCAACTGGATAATAACAGTCTATTTCACTGATCTTAACATGTTTATTTCATCCATGTCATTGTTGTACCTCTTCTTTATAATTTATTTGAATATCTGTTTAAATCAGTAGAGAAACAATGAAAATAATTACTGGATATTAATTACACTTGTTAAATATTTGTCACATGGTCAGCACTGTAGGAGTCATTTTTCTTCTCTGTGACGCTTGTAAAACAGTCAAAATTATCCTCTACTTCTATAAAAATCATAGGAAGAGCATTTGGAGTGATAATTTCCTTGCTGAATTTGACTAATTTTACAGTTTTATTATCGCTTCACCCTCACTGACTGACCAAGAAATTTCACATGGTTTTATTTTTGAAATGTATGTATTTGTGTAAGCCATTTAAAATCCAGTGAGAATAAAACTGTATTTCTCTTTTATTCTCAGGCAACACATTTGCACAAAAATTCCTAAATCACAGAACTTTGAAATAAATTGAGGCAATGAACAACATTTGTAGCAGAAAAATAACCATTACCATAAACCTTAATTAGCTAGTACCCATAATTAATCAGCATCTACTGAAGACAATTGAACCCACACAAATGAAATTTACAAAAGTAGCCATGTGTGCTTTGTTCAGGAGAATGATTTTGCAAGGTTATTTACTATGAAAAGCAAAATATACATGGATATGAGCAATTGTAACCACATTTATATGTAATTGAACACATGTCAAATATATGTACAGAGACTAGGGAGTGAAACATTTGGTTATGGTGGAATGACATCTGTGTTATGCAAAGCAGCATACTCATTGTATGCCCAAGGGTTGCGTTTTTGTTGTTGTTTCCAATTATCCGATTTTTTTCACTCTAACAAAATTATGGGACAGTAATAACAGACTGGTGATGAAGGTTTACAGGCTTGTTTATCTGAGAAAGAGAACTTAATATTTTGTGATAACAATTGTTTACTCTATTTGTGATTTGTCAAGTGAAATAAATGTGAGAAAAATTTTTAAAGGAATAGATATTGAAATTGCCTCAAACTATTCTAAATATGCCAAACATTATTATTTCATAGGAGCATGTTAAGTGCATTCTTTCACATTCTTAACAAAATTAATAACAAATTACCCAACATGCCCAAAAATTTGGCTTTTCTCTAATTTGAGTTAGAATACTGCAATGTCCATTAATTTTGTTACTGGATATTATTGGTATGATTTTTGAAGTCACATCAGAAAGACAAAGAGGGCTGAACAAAGAGAAGAAAAAGCGGGAGGTGAAGAAAATGGAAGAGGAGGAAAAGGAAAGAAATTCATGGTGAATATTTTTCTTATGACTATGGTGACTGAAAAGTCCCAAGATCTGCACTTGGCAAAACTGGCAGATCGAAAAGAACAGGCAGAAGAATTTTAGTCAGAGTTTAGGGTCTGAGAATCAGGTGAGATAATGGTGTAAATTTCAATCTGAGTTCTGGTGTGACAGCAGAAGTCATGCCCTGATCAGAAGTAGACAAGTATAGCACTGAGTATGAAATCCTAGCATTACAGAGGCTGAGGCAGGGAGATCACAGCAAGGTCAAGGCCGGCCTGGGCTACATAGTCAAGCCAGCCTGAATTACATGGAGAGACCCTTTCTCAAAAAAAAAAAAAAAAAAAGATAAGCATTGAAGGAAAGAGAAGCTCCCTGAATCAGAGCTTTTGTTTGACGAGCTTGGGACTGCAATAGAGTGTAAGAAGCTCACTGATATTTGGGAGAGTAGTCATCTTAAATCTGCATAAAAATTCTAATGCTAATT
Organism: Dinomys branickii; assembly: GCA_004027595.1. Lineage (NCBI taxonomy): Eukaryota > Metazoa > Chordata > Mammalia > Rodentia > Dinomyidae > Dinomys > Dinomys branickii. The sequence goes on along the minus strand of PVLD010007137.1, from coordinate 50,156 downwards.
TTTTCAAGAAATGTACACACTGACACATCTGGAATTTATCAAATATTTTAACCAAATATCAGGGCACTGCATTACCCACTCCTCTATAAAATTAATCTATCACATTTACAAACCAAATCATGATGTGTTTCTCCTCATACTGAATAAAAGATAAGCATTACCGTACTTGTGTTTTCCATGGTAGTCTTTCTTTTCTGATACATAATATTGTTGGCAGATTATGGTATAAAGTTAGGAAGTCTCCTCAGTTTTCTGCTAGAATTTTATTATTCTTTTATTTTTTTTCCTTTTGTCCCTTGAAGAAGAATGTATGTTTTTTTCTAAGTAGAAAGAATTGTAAACAAAATCAGATCTATGTTCAAATTTTCACACTATATTTTAAGTATGTGACATTAAATAAATTACCTGTAAGAGAGGAACTGCAGTATTTATGGATAGCCTGCTACACACTGGTGTTGTGCCAATGAAGTTATACATATGGACCCTTTTAGAAGATGAATTAGCACACTAAATATTCATTAAAATTTAGTAAATTAGACATTTCTTAGCTGTGAAAGAGTTTTAAGCTGTTATTCTCAATTTCTGACTATGGAGCACTTGTCTCCATTCTGCAAACACTTTAACTTTTATCTTTAATGAAAACAAAAGAGAAATCCAACTCATGTTTTTCTGCATGAAGAAATGTATTCAGATGATCACAGTCAAGAGTGGTTCATCTTAGGGCATGTAGACAAACACTCCGTGCAGCACACCTGCTCATTTATTTACCTGCATTCTGTGGCATCAGCTGAGTCACGTGTAACTGCATCCAATGGATCCCCTCAGCACTGGATGAAGATTTTCTTCATTGCTGCTTTTTGCCTGTTCTACCTCTTTCATCAGTAGTCTCTGTCCTTCCTGTGTTTGTCAGTTACAGCTTGTCTAGGAAGTGTGTCTGGCTCGGTAACCACTACTCTATATGAGCAAATGCTTTGGGCAATGTATTTGCCATTAAGTGACATTAAGAAGACCAGAGATTAATGACATGCGGGGACAATATCGCTAATCTAATCAACACAGTCTAAGTTGGCAGAATCTTCAGTAATGGTGCAGAGAGACATATCTGAGCAGGACCACATCTGACTTCTTGTTTATCGACTATTCTGTACCAATGGAAGACTTTCAGGATTCTAGTAGAGAGTTCACATAAGAAATATTTCCCAATATTATGGACTAAAAAAAAAATCACATTGAAATGTTTTATATATCCTTGCTGATATAGATCTACTTAAATACATATTTGTATTAAAAATGTTGACAAGAAAATTAAGAACACCAGAAAGAATAAAGCAGAAAAATATTTACAAATTCAGAGAAGTAAAGCAATGCTTGATAACATTAGTATATTTATTTAAGCAATATCAAAATAGTAGTAACATCCTGGACAAGTATATTTAAAAATTATCTTTTAGGATAAACATACTGATACAACAAGATTATCACAGAGGGATTTATGAACTAGGAAGTAAACTATGGAGAAAAAATAAAAGATAAATTTTTCTTCATAATTTTACTGAACCTACCATCAAGGCGTTCACATTTTAATCTTTGGAATCTATGAATATGCTGGGTGGAATAGAAAAAAAACAGCCAAGGTTGCAGGTGGAATTGAAATTGCTTATCAGCTGACCTGGAAAGGGAAAGATTAGCCTGCATTTTCTCAGTGCGCCCAGTGTAAACCCAAAGTCCACAGAGGTAGAAGAGGGTAGCGCAAGACGAGACTCAGGGAGGGGAGCGTAAGGCAGAAGCAGTGACTGAGTGCAGGAATGTGAGAGGGAATTTATCAGTAGCTCTGAAGACCAAGTAAGGAGCTTATATACCAAACTGCAGATTTCCTCTAAAAACTGAAAAAGATGAGTTTTTATCTAAAAGAGATGAAGCTGCAGCTACAATTAAGGTCACTGATTACTGACCTTAAGCTCATTAACTAGGTTTGCTCAATCTGTCAAACGACCATTATAAAAACTAGGTTATAAGTCAGAGTGAGATGTAAGAGAAAGCACAGGGCAGATAAGAGAGAAGCTGCTATGCCTTTGCATTTGGCTATGAGTAAGAGGCCATTAACTATCAAGAATGCAGGTACCTTGTGGGAGCCTGAGAGTGCAAGGAAGTGGATTCCCTCCTAGAGTCTAGAGGTAGTGTAGCCCTGCCAGCACCTTGTTTTAGGCTTAGGGAAACCGGTACTCCTCTCTTGCCATAAGAACAGCTAAGATCATAAATTTGTGTTGCTCTCAGATTGTGATAACTTTTCAAGCTGCGTTACAAAGCTAGTACAAAATACTTCCTATCTTCTGTTGTTGTTTGAGAGGGTTTCACCACGTAGTTCAGGATGGCCTTGAATTCTCAGTGATCCCCTACCTCAGCTTCCCTAGAGCTGGGATAACAGGTGCATGCCGCCAGTCCTGAAAACTTTCTAACACTTTTTAAGACTAAGTTCTCATTTAGGATGAGATGTTATTTGCCCTGAGACTTTTAATAAGATAGATCAAGTGTAATGATGAATATTGTAATGTGTGCATAATAACTAGAAGAAAGTTTCAAAACCATGTATTAGAACATCTTCAATGTATGCTATTTCCACTTAAATGTTGTTATCAGTATAGGGGCGATTTTTTCTAACCCTCACAGCCTGGAACTCTGCATACAGACCCTGAAGGAAACCTGACCTAACAAAACAACAGCGATGAACAAAAAACAGAACAACCACCCAAGGAAAGAAAAAGCAAAATTGTGGAAACTCTTTAAGGAGATGTAACACAGAGATAAATTCTGAAAGAATTCTCAGAACATATATGGGCCCCAAAGCCGCTTTTTTTTAAAGGGAAAAAAGAAATGGCAAATAGAACAGACACAAACACTGACCATGAAACCATGAAGAGTCACCGTGGTAGTTAATACAGGAAGACTCCTGTGGGCACAGTGTCACTAACACATGAGAACCATTACTGTTCTAGCAAAATAGGCACATCGTCATAATTAAGTTGAAATGACTAAAGTATACCATAGAATTAAAACATTACAATGGTTTGTTGTTCTCATATTAGAAGAATAAATGCCATATACAGTAGTAAATAGAACACTGGAGTTTTAAAACATGTCCTTTGAGAAAACACTGTAATTTGTGTATAACCCATCTGCTGAACACAATGCACAGAAAAATTTTTGAAAGAATTTTAGCATCACATACGATGTGCAGACCTCTTTTAGCATGAAGCCAGTATTTTACAAGACGTACTGGAAAAAAGGAAGCTATTTCATAGCAATAAATGTAAACATACTTCACTTTCAGTTGTATTTAAGCAAATCAAACATCCCCAAAGAGACAGTACAAATAAGGCAGGATCAACCCAGAGTGCCGGGGTTACACCATCCACTGTCACTAGCGTGGCATCTGTCACCACTATTTACTCACTTATGATGTATAGAGTTTATTGTTTGTTTTTCCCTGAACTCTAAGTCAGTGGCTTTTGTATATTTTGTTAATACGTGAATCACAAAATGCCTTTAAAAATTCTGACAATCATTTCTCCACAAGTATTTTCTGCAAAGTGAAATAAAATGATGTGCAAGATATTTTCAAGAGTTGACTCTGTAGAAAATATGTCCTGTGTATTTCTCCACCAAATCATTTTTCTCATGTTTCTCATTTTAAAATTATGAAACACTGTGAATTTGCTAAACCATTTAGATACTTATTAAAATGAAGCACTCAGTCCTCAGAATTCTCAAACCTGTGTAAGTACAAGTGATTAACTGATATTTGAAATTTGTAACGTTTACCTTCACTAACTAAGGTCTCTAACGCGCACAGATGTAGGAATACACATAGGGTTTCTCTTAGAGATTCACGCTTTCTGTGTATTCTGTTTTCCCCTTCAGAGTCAATTGGGAAGTTACTGTTCTTTATGAAAATTTATAAAATCATGTATTTCACTTTGGACCATAGCACTGTAAGGTTCCACTATTGAAAATGTTTTTATTCCGCAATCTGATCATTCGGATCTCTCCATAATAGCAGGTGTAAATTCGTGTCATAGAGCATTCCCTTGTAATTTATTCCCCCTATTGCCTTTGTGCCTAGCGTCCACTCAGCATTTCTGTAGTACTCAATTTAAACATAAATTATATGTTAAACATGTTTTCTCTAGCAATTAAGTCTGAATGAATTTCAGCTCCCTTAATACATTAACATTCCTTGAGGGCACAAGTGTATTTGCTTTGCCTCCATTTAGTTTGTAGATTTCACTGCACATGCTATTTAATATTAATTTTTCTGATGGCTAGAAATTGCGACTGGCAATGGGATTTGTAGAAGCTTAATAAGGACTGACTGTTAATATTATTAATATATTTTATGATCACTGAAATGGAGCTAGTAATTTATTCCTATATAGAATCATTTAAAATTAAAATTCATTGTGTTGATTTCTGATCCTTTCTTAGATCAAGATCTTCTAAGGACCCTGACTGTCTTAATTACTTTTCTTGTTGCTGAGACAAAATGCCCAATATCCAAAGTTAAAGGTGGAAACCTTTATGTAGCTCACAGTTTAAAGAGGTTTTGGTCCACATTGGCTGGTTCCATGACAAGGTGACCAATGGCAGGTGGGCAGCACAAAGGAGATCACAGTTCATGGCAGGCAGAAGACAGCAGAAGCAAACAAGGGGCGACCAGAGCTCTTTCCATTCCTTAAATCTTACCCAGGCTACTTCGGTGGGTAGCACTCACATCCTTAGTTCTAGCTCCCTTGATCCTAGCGTTGCACCACAAATTTATCCAAATGTCACATACTCAAGATTCAGCTGCCTCTGAAAAGTCCCTACTTATGACTGCATGAGGCTTTAGGGACACTTCTAAACATAGCCGTGACACTGACATTTAGAAACTTTATGAGTAATAAAACATTCTGATCTTCCAATTTAACACCAGTGAGGGCCCCACATCTTACTTAGTACATAATCATACATAATAAGAAAACTACCTGATGAAAATGATTGGAACATTCTGTCTAATTCTCTTTATTGTATAATACACAACAATTATGCAGCTTTAGGTTGTACAATCTGGCCCTTTCTTGAGTGAAAGATGGAATTGAATACTGTCCCAAATATTTATTTTAGTGCTAAAGTTTCATGTATGAGCAATAGCCATAAACATCCTCATATCATTTGGTACTTAAATTAACCTCATCATATAATGTGACTCTTAATTTTAGCCAACTTGTCTTGTATAGTCCTGCTGAGCATATCTGATTGTTTATCAGATGGTCCAAAAATTGTACATATGCAAATTATTCCATTAGAAACTGTGTCTACCCTCTAACTACCTAAAGCTACTTACCAATACCACATTTCTACATTTACTGAATATCCATCATTTACCTTGCAGTGCTTTGATGAACCTTCTTTAGTGCCAGATATTCTTGAAATTTATGCCTACATCATTCCTCCTCTCTAAAGGTCGCTATTTCTGCTCAGCCTGCGACCTGACTCCTGTGTGGTGGTTCAACATGCTTGAAGCTCTTAGGTTTTGGGTCCCTTAAAATTCTCTCATTTAAAGAAAAATAGGATTCTTATATTAGCGATTACCATTTTGCTCTGTAGATGATTACTTTGTTTTACTTGTCATAGGTATTTTGGGTACCATATTCACCTTTTCCTTTTGACATCTCTAGTGTCTATGTTGCTCTTTCTCTGGACTTTAACAGCTCTTCCTGTTACCTTTGTGAAACTGAGTTCCCGCTACATTTATTATTATTTAATATATCTGGCAGCCTTGTGCTGATGGTTCCTAGATCTTGCTCTACCACATCAGACAGGGCATTGGGTCTGGAATATTTCCTTATCAAGATGTCAGGGCCTTTACAGACTGTGAATATTTTATCACTTCTATGGCAATATCTTTTGCTCTCGCTTAAGATGTGTGTCAATGACTATATATATATAGTCATATATATGTAATAGCATATCAATACAAATGTCATATATATAAAAAAATATATATATATAAAATGCCAAAATGCTTGACAGCAACAGCATAAAGGGAGAGAAATGTATTGTCTCCCAGGGTTTCAGCGGCTTTGATCTATAGTCAGCTGACCCAAGGCAGAGATGTGGTAGAAGGTCGAGTGGAGGAAAGCCGCTGCACTCAGATAGGAGAGAGCCAGAGAGGAGGAGGCCAGTGCCCATACATCCCCCAAGCCACACCCCCAGGGAGGACACACCCGACCAAGGCCCCGCCTCCTACTAGCTCATTCAGCGGTGAATGAGAGCCCTTCTGGAAGCTACTGCCCTCACAGCCCAATCGCCTCTTCGGACTAACCCAGTCAAACTGACAATCAAGATTAGTTAGCACAATTATACAACCAATTTGCAGTATTTCAGAGCCTGTGGAGTGGGGATCAGTTTCATCATAGCAAGAGAGCGGGAAATGGATCCAGCTGGTCTGTGCTGACTCTCAGAGCAGATACCTCTCTAGCCATAGGCCACAACAGAAGCCTAAGTTATGCTGCTGCAGCTGATCTGCACTTTTACTACTGTAGGAGGAAAATGACTTGTTTTCCTCGGCAGTTTCAACATCAAGATGCAATAGAGAGAAGGGTTTGGGATTCTGTTTTTGATGTTTAGCATAATGATGATTTGTGCTGTCTTCCATACAGTCAGAGTCGTCCCCTGGCAGTGGTAACCCTAATGCGGTCTTCTGCTCCACAGTACTATATGAAAAATTATGCAGTTGTGCATACAAAAAGCGTATTTGCATATTTTTGAAAATAACAAACACATTTTCAGCAGTAAAGCCAAAGTCCTCTTACTAATGTATCACACTCTTATGTTATTTTTCTTGTTGTGTGAATACAATCCAACCCACAAGCATCATCTAAATTCGCAGAGTATGCTGTGATCTAGCAAAGGAATTGGATCAAACAGCAGGTTCTTGACAGCACAGCAACAGTTTTTCCTTAGGAAGAGGCGAAGTGATTATCTACCCAACAGTGGGCTAAAATCCCCATATACTCAGGTCGTTCTATCTCTGATTACTTGAGTTAATCCTTCACACAGGGTCAATTCTTGAGGTGTGACTGCTTCATTGTATCACCAAAAGTGATTGCCACATACTACAGCAGAAGTCATGTGTTTCCTGGAAAGTCTTACAATCTTTGTGCATTACAAGTGTGCAACATCATACTGATAGCTTTTTCAATTATATAATTATTGAAGTCAATGTGACTTGTTTTCTATTTGATTAAATTTATGGTTTTGCCATACTGTGTTTTTACAAACTTTAAAGATTCATTCAAGTAAATTGCACTTAACAAAAATAAAAGTGTTTCTTTCAAGTGTCAAGCAAGTGTAATATCTAACAATTTTAACAGTACTGAACTGCTAGTTAGTGGCTAGTTTTGGCATGTAAAGCAATAGTTGCCTATCACTTTCCAGAAGTCCTTTGTGGGTTAGATTGTGTATTATAGAATAGCTCACAGAACTTGGTGTCAAATAGGCCTACGATTTCTATGCCTCCCAGTGTAAACTGGTTCTGCATTTTTAGATCTAAAATTCATTTTCTTCGGGGGAAGAATGAAATAAACATGGATACATAGCTGTGAAAAATATTTGAAAATTATATGGGAAGTCTGTATAATTGCATACGGTAAACATCATCCTCATAAAATTCTCTTTATTAAAGTAAATTTTCCAGTATTATATACTTTAAGATTTCTCCCCCAGTTTTTGTCAGAAGACATACTTTATCATTACTTTTCTTTTCTAAGGTAATCTGACTTTTTTCTAAACTGTCAATGTAACTAAATGATATTGTATTTTCGAAAAACACTGCTCTATGGAAAGTCATTTATGTTCCTGCATATATGTATAAATTTTTCTATTTTTAAATATTTTCTAAGATCCTCCAGGTCTATCTTATCTTTATTCATTTATCTTTATTCAGATTCAAATTTTATTTGAATGTAAGTGTAGAATGTTCTTTTAATTTGTGTTATCTTTGTTTAGAAATTTCTTGCACTAAAAACATCATTTTTTCTATAGAGATTATATAAAATGTATTTTTTGGTAACAAGAAATTGTGTAAGCATGAGTCAGACTATCACAAGAAGCAAAACAAGGAAAAGTTTTGACAGGACTCATAAAGTTGGAGTAAATATTTTGGAATACCTAACACAAATTTACATTTGGAAATTGTGACATTAAAAAAACAGATAAAGGAGTGAAAAAGAATCTAGTGAGATTTTTGCCAAGATAAACTAAAGGTCAATTTTTAGAAGAGATGAAAGTTTTGATTTAATCATGCAGACAGCGGCTATTAATAGAGAAAAATCAAACAAACAAACCCCTTAATATGTAGGAGCATGTCGAATTTGTTAAAGTTTGCATAAGTTAGATGATAAATACTTAGTTGATCTTTAAAGGTCAAACAAATGAATACTTTCAGTTTTAAATATTTTTATTAGTTCTAATTTAAAGAAATAATAGTATATTTTTGAAGGCAAAATATTTGAGATATAGCCAATTTTGGAATAATAATATCATGACACGTAGAGTTTATAATCTCATGCTCATTAGTTGCTCAATAGCCGTGACAACCGCTGGAAGGTGAAGTCTGTTGCATACAGGCTGAGAAGCAGCTCAGCGTTCAATAGCCTCGATGTTACCTGATTCTAGGTTCACAGTTTGTACTTCCGTAACTCTGCTCAAACAATTTCTTTGAAGACTTTAAGTTTATTTATATACCAAAACTTTGGAATACGGTCTTTTAAGTGTGTATTACATAGACATCTTGCAAAATACATGAATTATTCTAAGTCACTGCTAGTAAGAGTTTACTTATGCACAGAGATTATTGACTAAATATAAATAAGGGCAACCACAAACAGGTGACATACAGTTTTGGAGAAATTCAGGTACAGTATGTGGTATGTGCGTATTAACGATAGTATTTTAAAGCTAAAAGGGATATATAGTCCATGTAACATAATCTTTCTTAATCAGAGTATAGATGAGTTTGAGCTGGTGTGAGATGACACAGTGTTTAAAAGATTAGACGAAATGAGGCAAATGATACAGGCATTTGTGATGTGCTGTTAGGCTAGCACGGAAGGGTGACTCAGACACAAGCATTACTTGTCTACATGATTAAATCAAGACTTTCGTTTCTCCTAAAAATTGATCTTTACTTTATCTTGGCAAAAAAAAAAAAAAAAAACTCAATAGATTCTCTTTCATTACTTTAACTGATTTTTTAAATGTCACAATTTCCAAATGACAATTTGTGTTAGATATCCCAAAATATTTACTCCAACTTTATGAGTCCTGTCAAATTTTTTTTGTGTTTTGCTTCTTGTGGTACTCTGACTCATACAATTTCTTGTTACCATAAAATACATTTTATGTAATCTCTATAGAAAAAATGATTTGCTTTTTAGTGCAAGAAATTTCTAAGCACAGATAACACAAATTAAAAGGCAGTTCTACACTTATGTTCAAATAAAGGTTGGATTATGACGGACTCACTGAGCTGAGTCCATTCAAAAGTCATTTTGCCCCTGGGAAAGAACCAGAACTTGCACGGTCATGCCGGACACAGAGACTAAGGTGACTCAGGCGCGGCGTGATGTTTTATAGGCTCCCTTTCTTTCTGCTCAATGGCTGCTGTCAGCGCAGGTTTTAGCATCTCCCAACGACGTTCATGGCAAAGGGCTTCCAGGAGTCGTTCAGACAGAGCCCAGAGAGATCTGGTAAGTTCGATGGAGATAACAGAATATTTTGAGCAGAATTAAGGCCATGTCTTTTATTGCAATAAAAGACATTTCTATCAAATTTAAACATTCACTGTATACTTTGATCACACCTTCTAGTTGCCAGTTGTAAAGTAATACTGGAAGAGTAACACAGGGGTTGTGCTTTTATTTGGTGTTGTAGAAACACTGAGATCTCCTTTCTGCAAAGTAGGAAATTCAATTGAATTTTACTGTATGTTTATGGTGATTTACCTACTAGAGATGAAAGTAGTGAGGAAATTTTGACATAGATGAGTCTACATGCTGGTTTTGTCTGTAAGTAGATACAATTCAGGTTCTTCTGAGCTATGAATAGCTTTCACATGTGTCATTGCTTAAATTTATTTTAAATTTATTTATATTTTATGAAGTATTTCTGACACTGTATCTATGTACTTCTACCATGTGCATTTCAATCTATTTTAACTGTACTATATTTAGAACCAAATATTTTCTGCCAAATATAAAGATTATGTCAATATTTTGCCCAGTTGCATCATTTACGAAGGCCCTCATTTGCATTATTTCCTTTGATTATATCTACTTTTTCTTAACACAAATGACTGGAGTGTACTGTTCATCATTACTGATTACAATAAATGTGTAGATAGAGCTATGTAAGTCTTTTGGTGAGGTTAAGGCAACAGTAACCCTTAATATATTTGCCTGTTGGCCCAAAGCAGTAAGATCATTGTGGATATATGCTTTGTCCTATTCCTTTTTTCCTGTAGTTGCCACGCAATATTTATGACCCAGCATTTAATACTCAAAGGTGAAGCTTTTAAATTTAAAAGTATTATTTATCTTGTCAGAGTTAACTCTTATCAAAAATCTTTCCAGATATCTGTGGTAACCTCAAATTATTATACAAAAAGTTAAGTATTAATTTGGATATATAAAGGAGCAATCATTTTGCCTTTTTTCTTATATAGTTTGTTCAAGCAATAAAATATAGGAGTTTAAATTCTGTGACCTATTTCACCATAGTTTTTAGGTGAGTCATTCTGACTTTACAGTTGCGTAGGAAGCAACTGAATTTCAGGTCTGTATATGGGATGAGAAATCTGGAGGACAAAAAGAAGCCCAATGTACAAATTAAACTTTCCCATAGATTTTTAATGAAATGTGTTGCTATAATAATGTTAACTAAACATTTTCCTCCTCTTTTCTCCTTAACACATTTATCTAAACAAAGCAGCCCACTTTTATATATTTTACATATTGTACGTAACCAGGAAGAATTAAATGGACAACGGTGAAATATTCTCATATTTTAATCAAATGAAATCTGACTGTGAAGAGCAGAATGTTTGTTAATAGACAACTTAGCAATCAGGTTCCATATGTGCAAAGCCAATTCATGCATCATTTGTTGTATCCTTTGTGCAGAGGACAGTAAGATCTTTAGTACTACATAGAACTAGATTGTCTTTGGTTTCAAATTATACTTATGTATAAGAGAAGCAATAATATTTATTCTGCTTAAAAGAATTCAGCTCTCAATTTTCCTTCCATTTGTTTATATTTTTCCTTCATCAGTTCTTTTACTTTTTTACTATCTGTTCAATAGATACATGTTCCAAAAATGCTTTCTTAATCCATGTTTTATCACTCCCTAAATATGGTAGTATTCAATATCTCTAAGAAATACAGTTTGTTTTGATTTTTGACACACATACTTAGGTATTATTGTTTAAAATATCCAAAATTCCATTCCTTCTTGACAGAATATCATCATTTGCAATTCTTCCTTAGTAAGATATTTGTAGCTTAAAGATATTTTTATATTTTATGAAATAAATGCTTCACAATTTTTCACTTTGCTTTTGTTATTCCTTTGGATTTAAGAGATTTCAAGGTCGCTTGGCTTAGTAAAGATCAAAGGTAATGGAACCACAAGAGGAGCTGAGATGAAACCATATAAATATTATACATTTCCCTGAATAAGAAGTTTTAAAAGTACGAAACAGCTCTGAGGATCTCCCCCGCCCCCAGATTAACTGAACACCGGTACCTGTGCACCCAGAGTGAGCAGGACCTTCCGTTTTGCTTTCTCTGTGCCGCCCTCCTCAGCTCACATATACACATGTCCCTCTCGCAATACCTTGTCACCACCTCTTAGCTTCTCTATGAAAAAGCTTTATGTCTTGCATGTTCCACGTCCAGCTTTTCTTTCCATGTACTACCCATTCCTACATTTTTATCCCATTTCCCTCTACTATCTAATAATGTCACCATATTTGTTGTCACATGTGCATGGGATTGACAACCTGTGTTCTATCAAATAATAGCAATATCACTTGCCACACTCCACATATATTCATATTGACATCATTTAACATCGAAAAATAGCCTCGATATCTGAGGGCAAGTTATTGGTCAGAGGAAAAGTTATGTTAGAATCACAAGAAATGAGTTTGCTCTATGGAATATTTAAATTATAAAGTTATGTATAAAAGCCTCATTTATCTTTTTTAAATAGCTGACAAATACTCCATTGTATAAAAATACCACATCTTTTTTATCCATTCCTCATTGATGGGCAGTTGGGTCGTTTCCAAGTTTTAGCTATGACGAATTGCACTGCTATAAACATGGGTGAAGAAAATCAGACAAGGATGTGTAAACATTGTGTTGTATCCCTAGTGTAAGAACCTGAAAAAGGAAATAAAATCCAAAAGATACAATAGTTATTGTGAAAGAGAAACAGCTCAAAAGGAAAGAGAAACTGGGATGAGGGAAAGGAGAAAAGAATGAAAGAAATGGAATGAAAGAAAAAGCAAGCGAGAGAGAAAGAAAGAAAGAAAGAAAGAAAGAAAGAAAGAAAGAAAAAGAAAATATATGATAGCTCAGTTACTTGTGCAACTAATGTCTATTGGTTTATTGAAGAACAGTTAACTTTCTTTTTGCTAATATTACATGCTTATATCTGGTGATCTGAGCAACTACTTCAAAGACAACAATATGTAGTATAAGAACCAGTTTTGAATTCCTATCTTGTTTTTTTGAAATTCTGTATCACTTTTAATGTTTTTTATTGTTTTTAATTTATTTTTTATTCCCTTTAAAATAAAAAGAAGAAAAATCCACATTTGAAAATATTTGTCAATAAAGTAAATGATAACAGACATTGCCCTTAAGCATGAATAAAATTGAACATTTTTTCCTTAAATTATAAAGATAGTGAGAAAGAAGGTCTATTGCAAGGGTGAAAAGAAGAAGAGAAAACACAAGTCTGTCAAATAAGTAGGACTATGTCCATAGTGAGAAGATAATTGTTGTTTAAAGTCATCGAAAAAAAACAATGAAAACATAGCATTTAATTTGTCTGTGTGGGAGAGAGAGAGAGAGAGAGAGAGAGAGAGAGAGAGAGAGAGAGAGAGCACTTAACAAAGATTTAACTTTTATATATATGTGTATATATATATATATATATATATATATATATATATATCTTCCAGTTAACCTATATTAGCAAGGTAAATGTGTAAATCTCAAATCTTCAAGCTGTCTTGAGTTTATATTTCAAAAACTGCTTCCAAGTATGCTTCACAAGCTATACAGCATTTTTACATCCTGCCATGCATTTTTAGTTTCTCAGGATCTATACTGAAGTTGTTGAGGTGCTGTGATCTGCTAATACATATCATGTGTATTCACACCAAAATTAGTGGATTGTGCATGCTATTTCCAAATATTTTATTCAGGAAATTTATGCTGGAGTTTAGTTTTCAGTAACATTAAATATTTGAATACAGGTGCAAAATATTAATAAATAGAAAAAAGAAAAGAAAGAATTAGAAGAAAGAATTAAGAGGGGAAAGGAAAGAAAGAAAGAATCTAAATCTTGTAATCAGAAGATAAATGAGCACAATTTAACTCAGAATAAGTAAAAGGATTGGAATTGACATTTGGAAGGGTACCAATGTAAAAGCAGAGAGTAGGCATAGAAAGGGAATGATGTTGGAAGGAGAGGGAGGCGTGCATGCCAGAAGAAAAGCAGACGTTGAATTCTGAGCCAGATCTGGCTGTGAAGCGGTGGCGTCCTTTACAAGATTGAGTTATGGCAGCAGGGGAGCAGGATGTGCCCGGCCAGGCGTGCTGGCTTTGGAACAGAACTGCAGCCCGCGATTGCGGGGACTGTGTCCCGAGCTGCTGGAGGCTCTGGTTGTTTAGTCATAACTTTGTTCCTTCTGGTGCCAGAAAACTGATAGAACACCCTCCCACAGAGGTCAAGCTAATGGTTTTCCCAACTCACTTAATCAATTACCCACCCTGTGAATAGAAGGTCAGCATGCTGACTAACCACGATTTAAGACAATCGAGATGCATTAAGTGTGCAATTGTGCACAAGGTGCTTATGACCTAGCCAATTTAGGGATTCAGATACTGCTCTGCTAAAAGCAGATTAAATTAATGGACAGTGTATTAAAATCTGTGCTTCATATTCTTACAGTATATCCCTGCTAAGAAATATATCAACTATGAAATTATAAACACTACTGAAAAGGAATAGGTCATTATTAACATATCATAATGGAAATTGTTACTAGCATTTGAACAAGATAGATGTGAAATGAAATGTTAGGTCTGTTATTTACTGATCCTTTGAATTGAATAGTGTTTCAGGATGCTAGTGTTCTGCAATTAATATTTGAATACTAACACAAGTCTCATATGATGTGTGTAGAAATAAACCATTACGACTTATAAAGTAAATATTTAGCTTTTACCAAAGCCTTTGGCACATATTACAAATGTTACATATAGGTGATATCTGATACACAAAACTTATAACTTCCTGCTTTTATCAAATATGTTTCCTTAAAGCATCCACAGAGTTATGCTTCAACCCTATTTAAGAACATTGTTTTCTTCATGTAGAATCTTAGTCAGCAATTGTTAGTGAGATGCAAACTACCACTACTGTTTACTGATGAGTAAAGTTCTGCTATCTTCAAGAAATGTTCAGCTGATGTTTCTGAAGCATTTTTTAGTGGACTGTTTCTTGCACGTGGTCATGGCTCTTTTTTTACTTAAACCTTCTATATTATATTTTCTAATTATACAAACTTCACTTTATTTCCTACTTACCATTATTGATATATAAAGTTATATTTATACCATTGAAATTCTGAGGAATGGACATACATCATACTTTGCTACATTTTATTTTGTCTTTTTGCCTCTTTTATAATATACAAATCATAATAAGGTATAGAGTCTTATACCTCTATTTGTACTGTCTTATGAAAGAAAGTAATCATATCAGTTAGAGAAGTTCAAAAATGGAATAATCGCTTAATCTGATGAGTGTGTCAAAGGATGAAAGCACAGGGGTAATCCTCTTGCACTCTAGGTCTCACGAGTAAGATAAGTTACTGTTTTATTCATTTTTATTAGTCACAGTGGTATCTGTGATGTCAGTTCCATTTCCTTACAAAAACCTGGATTTTGTAGTTTATACTGAATCTAAAATTGTCAACAAAGTCTTTATGGAAACCAAGAGGAAAAACAACCTACACATATATTCACTATTGATTACACCTCTATTTTCTGAAATTTCAGGCAAAATATTAAAATATTTTGTTGTCTGCTTTCTCTTGACTCTCAGAACATATTTCCATAAATTTCAGGAAAAATGAATAGATAATGTGAGAATAAAATAGCGGGTAAACAAAATCAGATGTATTACAGGCAGCAGTGTGGTAGCTCCTAACAATTAGCAATAAGCTGGCCCAGGCAGTTCATTCTTTACACGTCCGAGGCCTTCTACAGAACTGGTTATATGCATGAGAGACAGATGGTGAGAGATGAGAGATGATGACTGCTAGAGTGGTGTCTACCAGGCAGTCTAAGTGGAAGCAAGATGTGTCAGGTTGACCTTAAGATAGTTACCTTCGAAGTAAAATATTGTTCAATGGACAATTAGCGGGCAGATTTCCTTTCACTACCAAAATAAGCTACAGCATAGAGTCTGGGACAAGAATATTCTGTACTGTAGGAAAAGATAAAAATATTAATACGTTATTCAGTATTTTACTTGGTCATTGTACTTAAAGTTTAGTTAGTGTTTAAATCAAGTCTCCTTGATATTTGCATAGAATTTACCAGTGTCCCAGAATTTCCCTTGTTTGAATTCATAGTCTGTGAAAGTATGAAGTCTACATGCAAAGCTCTGTGAGTGATGAGTTCTAATTTTATTTACCTTTTCTTGAAAATACACACTTTCAAATTTTTCTGCAATTAAAATATTTCTCCTCTAACCCATAAAGAAATTTATTGATGATTTTGTTTAACCAATGATTTTATTTTATTTTGGTACTGGGAATCGAACTCAGGACCTTGTGTTTGCTAGGTAGGCACTTATGCCACTGAGCTATATCCCCAGCCAGATTTTAGTTCTAATTAATGAGAAAGAACAAATTTCCTTTCCAATGAAGGCTTATTGATTAAGGTTAAACTGTCTTCCCCCTTTTGCAGTCATGGCAGTGGCTGGATGGTGATGAGTGGCACTGAAAGCATGTTCCAAAGCATAAATCCCGAGCACATGGAGAAAATCCACCCTATGCAGCATGCAGTAGAGAACAGCAGAGAAGTCAGACTCTTTGAAGATGTTCCTCTTTTGATATGTTCCATCTTTTGATATTGCTAATTCCTGTTCCGTTTAATATTCCTACTCCTATGTACTCTTCTAAACTACAAATTAGTAGAATTTTAAAATACTTGATTTAGGCCTAGCATATAAAGATTGATGTAAAATTTTCTTGGCTTTTCTGAAAGCTATAATTTTAATCATGCAGGACAGAAACAAGGGGCATGGCAGAACTGTAGTTTAGAGGAGAAAGCTGGTAAAGGTGATGTGCAAAAGTAAAACCCAGATGCCCATAATAATAAGTAAATGAATAAAGAAGGACAGATAAGCTGGACAAAACTGAGAATCTTTTATTAATCAGAAATTTCATCCTTACTTAGTAGGTTCTTAGTGGTTTTATACATAAGGATTCACAGAATTCCCAAATAGACAAATACTATTCTCCATTTTTCTTGCCTCGAACTCAAGCCATTTTAATAGGGCCAGTAATAGATGGTTAAGATGGAGGCCAACCTGTGAGTGCAGATTGAATCTCCTTAGATTCAATTAATGAGAGAATTTTCATGATCTGTTAAAGGTTGTTGGTATTTGCATATATATTTTAGGAAAAATTTGTTTCTTTACTATGTCTTTATTTGCAGCTCGTGTATTCAATTGCCTGAGGTCAAAATTTTCCAAGCTAAATTCTCTCTGCAAATATGCATCTCTCCTTGTTTCTTGAGGGTGTACTACTGCAAAAAACAAAAATTAAGCTGAACACTGCAGGAGATCATAGAACTCATTCAGAACAAATGGCGTTTTAATTAGCTTTAATTAAAACTATTGGACCGGAGGCTACTCCCCATCCCTGATTTGCTGATCAGAAATGTGGTCCTTAACTGCCTTTATTCCCATTTTATATACATTTTTGGTTTCCATGGTAATAGATTGGAATGTTTCAGGCCTGGCCACAGTTGTTTTCCTTGTGCCACTGTGACCAGGTTAGGCTCTGGCTACAATGATATGTGCTTTCTGTACTCTGTTCTATATGTCCCCCTTTAGATAGAATATTTATCTAGGGCCAGGGGAAGGCTGAAACAACTCAGGCAGGGTTTGTCTTTGGAGAAGCCTTCCAGGGCAAAGTCAGGACTGCAAAGTTAACTCTTTACAACCCCTCCGGGATGTTTCTCAAGACACACTTTGAGGCTTGCATTAAGACTAGAATTATTCTATCTTAAAATGATATGCTAAAAGTAGCTATCTTGTGCAGGTGAAACTACCATTTTGTAAAATCCTAACACATTTATAAGCACATTTGATTCTCTGACTACTGAAATACACCTGTTCAAAATTATATCAACACTTTTCTTAATATTTTGTTATAAATGTCACATTTACATTTCTTCTCTGAAATATTCCTTTACTTCTCTGATCTCATATATGTTTTGCAAATTACAAGGTAGACAATCCTACACAAATTCATGTTTCATCATTAAAATCTTCAACAACCTCACAATATTTTGACCAAAGAATCTAAGTATCTTTTGTTCACACATAAAACTAATGAAGTTCTGGTCTTGGAAACTAACACTTCAATCAGTTGGCATCATACACACACACTTAGCCTCAACATACATGCATACTTCATATCATGAGCCAGTAAGTATAGTTGTCTTCTGATTTATATACATGGCATCATTCTCATGAATCCATTTTTATTATTACTCTTTTTTTGTATGGAATCATATTTGAAACCACTTCTTCTGAGGAGGACTTTTTGGTTTTGTTTTTGTTTTTATCCCAGAAATCGAACTCAGGGCCTTGAGCTTGCCAGGCAGGGGCTTGTGCCTCTGCACTATATCCCTGGCCTGAAACTATTTCTTCTAAACATCTTTAAATGTGATTCTCTCAAGACTTGCTTCATATAAAACTACTCTTTGTCTGAGTTACAATTATTTCATTTATTTATGATGACTGCAGATGAATCTCTACTTCTACAGTTAAATCTTTAGTGAATTCTTTAAAATGTTTTCTTTTCCCGTCTCTTCCAAGCAATTCATAAATTTCTGAATGGAAAACACAGTCCAACCCTCAATATCATAGTAAGTAAATTTTAATCTCATTACATGAGCAAATTAGGGGTTTGATTCTAAATCTGTAAAGTGTGATAGTTTAAGAAAAAAATAATTGAGAGTAATGATTAGAAATTTTGTTGTTACTATAAGCTCACCTGGGGTGAGAGAACTGACATTCCAACTGCAGTGGCTTCAAAGAAATTCCCAGAAATGAACTCAAGGGCCATATTTTTCATTTACTTTACTCAGGCCTTTACTGCTGTTTTAGTGATCTCCTGCAACATTTGCCAATTCCTTCATTTTAAAATAGTTTGATCTGTTTTAAATATGTGTATTTTTTCTAGTTTACTTAGCTAGAGGATATTTATTTAGTAAAGAACTGTGACTGAGATCCATATACATATGCACACATTTATCATGTTAGTATGATGAATATTATTGAAACTTAATTTACATGTCTAGTCTATGAAAACAAATTGATGCATTGTCTACTTTAGACTTCACAGAGTAATCAAAGTTAGCATTCGTTCTCTGCTCAATTTGCATGAAGTGTTTTGCACCATTATTTGAACGTGTCTGTGCTGAACTTCATGACTGAGAAGTAACTACTACTATCTCTACTTTGTAGTACAGAAAACATGATTCTATGGCTCAAAGTCATACCTAGTCGATCAAGTGGTTACAAAGCATACTTAAGTATCCATCTCCATATTATATGCTAAGAAGTGCAATTTATTCATTGAAGTCTTTGACCACCAGTTTAAGAAAAGAAAGGAGCACTTGGAATTGGTAAAATGAGAAAATATTTAACCTGCCTTCAACCCAAAGTAGAAGAAAATGGGAACAACACAAAAATTATTCAACTTTAACACAGAAGTACAAATAATTAAATCTTTTCAGCTATGTGGTTTGCTTATCAATCAACATGATTTGTTAAAAATCAGCCAAAAATTACATATAATTGAAAAATACATACCTCTAATTTTACATCTAGAACTAGTCAAATTCAGTTAAATAAAAATCATGTTTTGCAAATTTTCATGTGTTGTAGTAGAAATATATATTTAACCACATCCTATTTTTATATAAATCAATTCATAAACCATATATATATATATATATATATATACACACACATACATATATAATCATTATAACTAGTTGCACATTTTACTTCCAGCTATATTAGGATTTTATATTTTATGGCTTTATGGAAGCAAAGTGTGAGACAGGAAGAGGAATTACCTTGGCTTGTTAGGTGTAGAATACTGACAGAGAGCTACATTTTTGAACTTTTTCTTTAAACTTTTGTCAAAGATTCCAGAAGAAAGTCCTAGAACCTTGATACTGTAATACTCCTTCCTCTGAATTTCACATTATTTATTTCACTAAATAGAAAAATATCAGAAATTAAAAGACATCACCAGAAATCTTCTCATATCTTAACTTTTTACTCAAATCATTGCCTTAAGTAAGAGTGTAAGGTTTCAGCAACACAGACTGAAAGTAAAAGAAAGTGGTTAATATTGAAAATTCTTTTTTAATTGTATATACTGAAGAAAATGTTACCTTATAAAAATTAACATAGTCTAATTATGACTTTAATTTGAACTTCAGTAGGCTACAGAAATTGTAAGACTTTGAAATAAAAGCCTAGTATTCATTGTCCTCCCTTATAAAAATTATAAGGTAGTGTCATGTATTATAGTTTGTGGGTACAAGGAATTCAACAATTATGTATATGGTAGTATTCAGATATTATAGAAACATACAGTTTTGAGTGCCAGATATCTATGAAAATTGTAAGACAATCATGAAATAAGTAATGTTCTGAATTATGATACATAATAAAATAGTAAACAGTTTATATCTTAGCTAATCTAACTCAAATTCTTTACCGCACCAGTTACTACACAATATATATTTTCTTCTTGCATATGCGTATGCTATTTTCATAATCTGTATTCTCTGGATCCTGTTTTGAATTTTTTACTTTTCTGTCAAGGTCCTCATTGAATCTTTAGTCTGAAATTACTTGTTGGGCTTGGTCAGCTATTTCCTATAAGTCATGCGTTCCAAGTAAAACTTTACAAAAAGAAAAAATAAAGAATTAAGGAATTCGTACAAGAGAAATGGTATTCATACAAATCCCTGCTTGTTTAATATGTTTGTTTCCTTTAGTTGATTAGTATGAAGGCAAAATTTTCCAAAATTTAAATTTCCACCACTTGGATTTTAAAATATGGTATGTCAACCTGAAAGGGCATATAAAGTAGCAAGCTATATAAGAAGCAAAAAGGAGGTGTTGTAATTAATTTTTGAGTCATAAAGAAACAGTTTACAAGATTTGTATGAATGAAAGTAATTTGCTAAAAAAAATAAGGTTAGGACTATTTATGAATAATATTTGATAAATAAAAAATGGATGAATATTTACTAAGTGCTAAAATGTATTGGTTATCATTGATATAGAAAGTCACAGTGAAATAAACATAAATTGAATTGCAATTTAGACTATGTTACAAATCTATAGAGATAAAATTGTAAGTAACAACTGGAAACATTTGAAAGTGGTTTAGATAACTGTAGATATAGTTTATGGAAAATTAAAGAAAAAATACATTTAAAAATCTTTATTATTTACAACAAGTCTGAAATAGCTAAAAGGGAAATTTCAAGTAACAAGGTATTTTCAGAGAAAAAGAAAGTTTAAAAACTATGATTGCAGTTTAAATTAATGATATAAAATCCTGAATATACAATAAAGGAAAAGATACATAGAAATTAAATTAATAATCATTCATCAATTATATTTCAAAATCAGTACAAAATTGACTCCAACAGTGCATCAAACAAATTAATTATTAAATTTTAAATGGATCATCAAATATGTATTATTTCTAAATATATTTAAGTATACTTTTATTTTTAAATCAAAATTATATGCTTTGGACAAAACTCTATCATAAAACATGGTTGAACACAGTAATGTTTCTACTGAAGTAGAAAATATTTTGGAATTTTTGAAACTAACAAATATTAATCTGAAAAACATTAATCATTTTATTTTAAGAATTAAGATATTTCAATAAAATTTGTTATATCTATGCTCCTAAACAGTTATCTGCCTACCAGTCTATTTACTTATCTCTCCTATTTATTTCTGGAAAATTCAGTTAAATACTTTTAAAAATAGAACGAAAAATAACAAATGATGTTTTAATAACATGTGAAGATATACGGTCCACCACTACGTTCAATTATAAATACATATTTTCTTTGATCTCTTTTGGGTTCTACATCAAGATCTTCAGTGTGGAATTTGATGTTTAGACACTTGTTTTACCTCTAGTTTTTTGTATGGATGTTTTCCTCACTTGAGAGAAACAAGCACTGCTGTACTGGTAGAGTTTTCATTTTTTTTCAGGATACAAGATATTGAATTAAGGGCCACAGTTATCTACTTACCTGTTTTATTTATTAATTTTTTGAGACAGGGTCTCCTTGAGTCACTAAGTGGTCCAGCCTGAGCTTGGAACTGTGCTCCTCCAGAGTGCAGACATACATGGGTGAAGCACTGGGTCCACATACTCTTAAAGCTATATAAAACACTTATCACAGTATTCTATTATTTTATTTCAGTACCTCAGATAAGCTACGTGCTGTTATTGTAAAGTAAGAAAAAGTAAGATACAATTCAAAACAATTTCAAAAAACTTCTAGTAGAATAATTTCAAACAAATTTTATTTCAAATCAGAAATAAGTTAGAAATGAATTTGACATAGTCTATTATATTTTTACACATTTTATCTTTTCTTTTGTAGATTTGGCTTGTAGGATTACTAGGGTTTAAATGTGTATTATTTATGATTGAATTTACACATTTGAATATATAGTATATGTTTAGATGGGCTAATACATGTTTATGTGTAAAATAATAATGCTTTCAGGGTGAATCCAATAAAATGTTCATGGTCTAATAGCATAGTATGTATTATTTACTTCATCACTAGAATTCCATCACTTAGAGCAAAATTTGAAATAACATGTCATTATCTTTTGGCAATCAAAATTTTATTTCCAAAATGATGTTTTAGCTTTCCTTCCCTATTTACATGCATGTATACACACACATGCACACACACACACACACACACACACACACACACACAACATGTTCGTATGGAAAGTGCCCATTTCAATCAAAAATGAAAATAAGTACTTGAGACTAAAATGTGACTTTCTCTTGGTTTAATTCAACATATACTTTTTTAAAGTTACAGATTCTACTCGTGATTTTGGATTTCTTCATCCTCTTTCTCTTAATATAAAGCCGCGCTTATGCAGATCTTCTAATCTTCCCTGTTCTGGATGGCAGGGATCATGTGCCCCACCCATGTTGGGACCGTGCAAGCCACTGAACTTTCTGCTAGATTACGATCTGTTCTCACAGTCAGCTTTACAGTTTGTCCTGTGGTTCACTTCTTGCTGCTTTCATCGTACAGTGTCTATTTGACCTAGGGAACTTTGTTCTATTTTCTTTTGATAGCTTATTATTTTCAAGGCTTCCTTAAGAAATCATGCAGAATTGAAAGTAAGAAGCCCTTAGGATGCTATGTTTATTTCCTCCTGTCTAAAATTACCTAAAATGGCAATAGCGCGAGGTATCTATCATCAGGTACCACCTGCTGCTCGGAGGCATGCAGTCCGGTTATCACTGTAGCCTTGTGAAAATAAAATCTGTAGCTTATAACCGGGTAAATAGCAAAATGTGCAGCTTTATAATTTGTATTTGTCTCATTTTCTCCATTTTTGAAAGATAAAACAATACAATCTTACTGGAAAATTTTAAGCACTATGTAATGTCTAAATATGTTTAATATTGGTGTTATTAACTATAAATTCACTCAGTGTTAGTAGCACCTGGCACAGGTCAACTAGAAAGAACTTATCACTGGCTCCCACGTCTTTACAGGAGGAGCACCTTAGCAGTCTGGGAGCCAAGACCATGACGGCCATGCTGCAGCGAAGATAGAGACACAGGACTTTGTAGAGCTGAACTGTTAGTTTTTAGACCTCCTTTCCCGAGATTCAATACTTTTATAATGCTGAGACTTCATTTCTCAGTCCAAAGGCACATCTTAGACTTTATATGCATTTAAATCACCAAAGTAAAATTTAACATCTAGATAAAACTTTTATATTCATTTTTCTGTGAAAATAATTGTGATTTTTGCCTTTTCATTGCATATGATGATAAACAGAAAATCTGTGTACAGAAACAACTGTAAATTGGCAAAGCTAATAAGAGAAGAAAAATGACATAATTACATAACATATTTTGAAGACCTATGTTCCCTAAGATAATCTGACAAACCTGATTACAGAGATAAATTAATTATAAAATATTTATGACATAATTATTGAGCTAATATTATGATGAGCAAATGTTTTAAAGATTGTCTGTAGGAATTACTAGTGATGGGGCTAGGGATATAGCTCAAGGGCACAAGCACCTTCCTTGCAAGAGAAAGGTCCTGAGTTCAACTCCCCTGGTACCAAAAGCAAACAAACAAACACACAAAAAAGAATCACTCCTGATGAATCTGAATTCTTCATGATCACTGAACAAACCAGTTGGATTGATTTCAATTTCATTTTTATTAAGCCATCTCCTTATATGTGTAGTAGATAATATTGAACATACTTAAGTGCACAATGTGTCCATTAGCATTTCATGGTTATCAATTTACATGTGCATATTACAAAACGAAAATCTCAGTTATCCCCACTTGTTGTGTAGCCCTTTACCTGATTATTCTTCAAAGTTGCACCCAGGCTTTTGTATTCTAAAAGAAGAATGACAGTTTTCAGTTACATTTAATGTAGGCTAAACATTCATGTATAGGACATGTCGCCTTATAGTGAAATATGTGATTGAAGGAAAAGTTCCTAATATTTTTTCAAGCAAAGGTATGGTGTTAAATCTGTGGCTATTGCTGCTTGATAAGAAATACACTATCATACATGAGATGATATTTAATGCTGGGCCTTTCATCTATGGTCTTCAATATTAATTTCAGCCAAATCCACAATTAGGATAAAAATTACTATGGATAATCCCAGTTTAGTTCTTTCTACTATGATATAGTCTAAATTTGAACCACAATTCATTCTAAGAAATTAACTAGGTATAACTAAAACCCTGCAAAATCTTTTGTATGCCATGAATTTCCCAGAATGTAAATTTTATATTTGTTCCTTAAGATAAATACCATCTACTCTCACTTAAACATTTTAGTAGCATTAGACAGCAAGTGGTAAGATATTCTATTGTTATCATAAGATTCTACACCTCTACCTGAACTGTGCATATAGCTGGGAATATAGTTCAGTGATTGTATGTGCTAGTGTTTATTTCTGCATTTCTTTACATTTTTAAGCTTTATAGTCATAGGCAGTAAAATCCATCAAGATTATTGATCATACCATTTCTCAAAAATACTTAACATTTGTATGTTATTTCTCATTTAAAAATTTTAGATAGCAATGATCAAGGATTTATATTAGTGTAATAAACACTGATGTAAGCAAAAAGTTACATGCTTAAGAGAGGTTTGATTCACCAAAATGTTTCAGAAGATATTAATCAATTTAACAATTAATACCTTTTAAGGTTTATTTTATGATTATAAGAAAAAAATAGTATTATATGTCAAGTGAAGATATGACAACCCAAAGTGAAGAAAGTTCAGGAAAAATCACAGTTTGTATGTTAATTCCTGATCGTAGTTCTTCAGCATTAACTGTATTTGTACCCAATATTCTGGACTTCCAATACCCAACACGGTAAGATTAATAACTATTACTCAAGGCACTCACTCTCTAGTATTATGACATCCATGGAAAATTAACATAAGTGTGAAGACACAGTATCTCTAGTCAGTTTGCCTCGTGTGAACAGCAATGATTAGTATATTTATGTCTGAAATGTAACAGTTTATGTTGTCTGTTATCACTTCACGTCATTTTCAAATGTCATGACAAATATTTTCTAATTCTACTCTAAAACTATGACAAGGCGTTCCTAATTAATGTAGTATTTCTTTTTGCTTAAGGTTATCATGTGGCATATAGAAACAAATGTATTTTACTTTGTGAAATTGTTATATGAAAAAATAATAAACTAACTTAACATAGGTGTTAAAATTATGAAATCCAATGTTAACTAAAAACTGAAGCAAGTAACTTCTAAAGTTGAGAGTGAATGAGATCTGAATTTTAACTATTTTAGATAAATAAAAGTATAGTATCTATTGTATTTGATTTCTGCCATTTAGAATAATGACTGGTAATTGTGTGTATTATATATCTATTAATTATGATTATGCAGGACATAGATAGAAGAAAACTTATTCAGCTATTCACCTCTTGTTAGAAATTTTTAATTTTGCTCACTACAAAAAGCAATATATTGTCAATACAGATATTTGTGAGAATATGTATTTTTGTCCTTTTTGGTAAATATCTGAGAGTTGTCCTCATGGGCCTACATTAAGTATATGTGTCGTTTCACAAGGGATAGCCAGTGTATGTGAAGAACTGATTGTGCAGTTTTGGATTTCTGGTGGCAACGGATGAGAGTTTGAGTTAATTTTTGTGCCTGGTTAACACGGGGCTTCCTCAGTCTTTTTAAATTTTAGCAACGCCTTTTTGTGTTTCTAATTTGTCTTTCCACCTTGACTAATTCCGGGTAGCAGCCTTTGGTGCTTACTAAGCACTAACGTCTGTTCTTTAGGCAATGAACTATACAAATTCTTTGCACATTGGTAAGCAGAGGGCTTGTCCGTTCTTTTTAAAGTTATAATAATTCCACGTGAGTTATTTATCTGGTACAAGTATTGCAGACATTCTCTCTCACTATACACATTACCTTTATTTTCATAGTGTTGACAGAACATCATTTTTCTTTACCTGAAGCCCAATTTATCATCCTTCCAATTGATCATGGGTTGGTCATTGGTCATCCTTCTAATTTATCTCAGCTCATAAAAGGGTTTATTTTACATTTTAATACTGAACTTTTGCAGTTTAGTTTTCACATTTTAAAACTATAAAACATTTCTCTTTTAATTTGTGATATGAAGTAAAATTTGATTATTATTGTTTTCTCTTTTGTGTAGATATTAAGTTTTTCCATCAACATCATTGAAAAGATTAACCATTGAATACCATGGAAACTTAATCAAATATCATTACTTGTGTGTTGATCACTTGTGGGATGTCTATCCTACTGTTCTCTCCATCCCTTCATATGCCATGTCACAATATTAAATTACTTTAACTCCATTACAAATTTTAAATCACATCAGGTAAATCTCTTACTGGAAGTAATTTGTCTATCTGTCTATATATCTTATCTATCTATCTATCTATCTATCTATCTATCTGGGAACCTAGATATTTGAATATTTCCATATGAAAGTGTGAGGGTATTTTAACTACAATTTTATTGACTTCAATAATTTGGTAAGAATTGGAATCTTAGCAATGTTTAGTAGACAGGGAGTAGAATATGTCTTTCCATATACTATTAATTTAAGATTTTGAAAATAGCTCAAAGTCTTAAGTCTTATTTTGCAATTATCAGTAAAGAAGTTTGTTGTTTGTTTGTTTGTTTGTTTGCTTTTCTGCTGTCAGAGATTGAGCCCAGGGCTTCACAGGTCCTATGGAAACTATGTATCATTGAGCTAAACCCTCAGCACAGTAGAGAAGACTGACACATATTTCTTAAAAATTCATCTCTAAGTGAAATATTCATGAAAGCTACTTTAAAGGGCACTTATCTTAATCCAATTTACCAATTATTTCCAAGTGTAATTTTCTAGCATAAACAAAAATAGTTTGTATATGACTATTCTAACCTTAATTTTTCTGTTTATTTAAGCAGAGTTTTTCATATATAATAAGGTTATATGCAGAGAAGGTGATGCTTATTTCTAACTTTCTTTAGTGTGTGTTGTATCTGTTTGATTGCCTTGTTTCTCTACAGGTTATGTTCAATAAATCATTGGAAGTGGAGAAAGATTGCCTCTACTTCATGTCTATAAACCTCCTTTTTCTGTGATATTCATTATTAGATTGAAATTTTCTCACCTATTTTTGGTTGCGAGAAAGATTTCATTTTGGGAGATGTTAGAATTAGTCAGATGCCTTTCTGTCCCTCATACTCTTCTTTCTTTTCATTTGTTCTATTCATTGCAGAGTTTATTCGATACCGTGTTGAATGTGAACATAGTAAATCATTACTGGAATAAATCCTAAATGATGATGATGTACCCAGAACTGTCTTATTTAAATTATGTTTTAAAAATTTGCTGAATTCTCCTAGCTAATGTACTAATTTTGAGTCTACATATTCTCTACAATTTGTTAAATGACATTATTGTTCTTATTTTTGAATTTCTATTTTTTCATACAGCCTGTAACAGTTTTCTAAATTCATTTATCTTTGTACTATAAGAAAACACTGTATAACTTCATTATTTAGATATTATTGAATTATTTAAGGGTTTCATATAGAATTGAAAAGTTTATTTCTATTGTCTCCCAAACATTGTATTATTCTTATGCTAATTACTCTCATACTTTTAAAGATGTTTTGTTTTTGTGAGAAGAATTGCTGAAAAATTCATGTTGAAATTTGCTTCTTTCTTTCTAACTTCATGTAATTTGAAGCTGTGTTTTTAGATTCTTATATTCTAACATTTTATATCTTTGAAGAACTGATTGTATTTTAATTACAAAATATCTCCTTTTATGTCTTCTTATCTTAGTTACTTTTCTTTTGTTTCTCAGACAAAATACCAGACACCCAAAATAAAAATGGGAAAGGTTTATTTAGCTTACAGTTTGTGGAGGTTTCACTCCATACTCGGCTGGTTTCTAGGCAGAATGGCTCATGGCAGAGAGGTAGCCATTCACGCAATAGAAGACAGCAAAAGCAAGAAGTAATCAGAGAGAGAGAGAGAGTGAGACAAAGACAGAGACAGAGAAACAGAAACAGAAACAGAAACAAACAGAAACAGAAACAGAAACAGAAACAGAAACAGAAACAGAAACAGAAACAGAAACAGAAACAGAGACAGAGAGACAGAGAGAGAGAGCACTTTAGGTTCCTCACATTGTATGTACACTACTTACCCTAGATAGGGTACAGCCACATACACTCAGAGTCCCAGCACTGGACAATGAATCAATCACAAACTTTAGATTCAGCCACCTTCCAAAAGCCTGTCCCCCATGACTGCATGAGGCTTTGGGGGAACATCAAGACACAAACCATAATGGTAGTAATTTTCTGTCTGAAGTTTATATTGTTTGATATTGTTCAAACAGTGCAGAATTATTTTGATTATCTGTATGATAAATCATTCTTCCATCCTTTTACTATAACCTTGTGGGTATCTTTATGTATCTTACCCACAGACCATATACTTAAAAAAGAAAGCTGTTACTTGCTATGTTTAGACAATTTGATTTTAACGGAATTATTAATTACTGGTTTGGATTACATATGCCACATTGTTGCTTGTTTTCTTTGTTCTTGGTATGTTCTTTTTTGTGTGTGAGTTCTTCTACTTTGTTTTAGTAATCTGCTTATTGGCCAAAAGTATTTGAGGGGATCTATAAATGTGTGTGTGTGTGTGTGTGTGTACCTGTGCACATGGGTGTATAACTTGTAATAGTTTATAAAATGTTTCTTTAAGTGAACACAGTACATTTTCGAATAGTACTATGCTCTTCAGATTTAAGGTCAGAGCCTCATCACTGTACATCACCATTTCTCATCTTCCGACATTTTTGAATTTGCAAGGAATTGTCTATTTAGACAAATACTTTAAAAGAGTTAATAGTTTTTATTTCTACTGCCATTAAATATGACAGTTTATATATCAGTTTGTGTTTTTAACTCTTGTCGTTTTTGTGAAAAAATTTGGAACATTTTTGTCTTTTATTTACATTGATTCCATGTTACTTTACCAGTTTGTTAGCAATAAGTAAATACTACAAATGAAAATTAATTCAAACCAACTAGATAAGCAATCAATCACCATATATATGATATATATATTATGTATGTATAACATGTATATATAAATTTTTAAAATTTCCCTTGATGTTTTGAAACTTCTGTGATGTTATTTTCCCTTAAAATGTTACAGAACATGAAAAATTGAATGAAGGAAAGATGCATTACAGTTCTTTTCTCTGAGTACTTATCATTAATATTAAATGATAAATTAATGCATAATTTCACTTGAAGTCTTGTACTATTTTAAAAACATAACGTTGGACTGATTTTACCACCAAAGCTAGATGACAATTTTTTATCTTAAAAATCTTTGATTCCCTCTGCCTGACCACATTAGCTTAATAAACATTCCAATGTACTTCAAATTTGCATAATATATACAGTAATTGATATGGTATAATTATATTTCACAGAAAATGTACTATGGGTTAAATATTTTTTGAAGAATAGTATAGGATTGTGATAAAATTATTTCAGTTATTACATAAAATAGAAACAACATAATATAACGCATCATGTTATGCAAAAGTTATGCAAAACTTTTGTTATGCAAAAGTCGATATAATTGAATGTGCAAAGAAAATTGATTTATACACAACTAGTGCCTATGATTTTATTTCTACTAATGCAAAATAATGTTTTCAAAAGAAACATGTATTTTCCATATGAATTAAGATGATAAAAATGAATATATAAACAATAAGTTTATAATAAAATGAAAAAACGTGATATATGGGTAGTTTATATCAGTGAGAAGTTTAATATAGTTATATACAAACAATATAAAAATGCTGAAATGGTCACTAATTATTAAATTTTTATTATAGATTTTTAGGAAATTCTAATTGGAAAAATTAATCAGTCAATATTCTGGTAAAATTGTGTTTCCTAAAAGAAAAAATAATTATATCCTATATATTCTTCATTTAAAAGATTAATCATTATTTTATAATGACTTCCTTGATGAGCTAGTAAACTATAGTTTTCGAAAATTTCATTTAAAATTCAAATCTGAAGTTGGCTGATTTAAAAATTGTTACTTTTTACTATTCTGAAATTCATTACCTTATTTGATGTATTTCATAACAGTTATTGGATGAAGATAATAATAAATATACATTAAGAAGAAATTAGATGCTGTTTGAAAATCATTAAGTTCATTTTCTTTAATTGAATCTCATTTTCTAAAAGTGTATGTTTTTTTTCTAGTTCATTCTGACATTCATCAAATGAGTTATTTAATGCTAGAATAAAAAATATGAAACGATTCTATTTCTCAACTGAGTGCATTTGAGCCATAGTTACTGTGTACCTCTGTCTCAGCCAAAAGAGACAATGCATTTTTTTCTCATTAGTCTTCTCCTGGCGCATGGAACATCGGTTTCACAGAACTAGGTATTTACTTCTAGCTTCTGAAAAGAAGCGACAATTTAGATTCATATTTTTTGATATTGAATTCTATAATAACCTCATCAAAGCAGACATGCAGTACTTCCCAAATCTTATTTTCTCCCTGAGTGAAGACAGGGCTTTAAGGGAACACACTGTGTTTATTTTTTTAAAAAAGATAATAGGCTGATGACTTCAGCATATTAGGTGTTCAATATATGTTTGCTGATGTTGTTTACATTTTAAAGTCTATTCTCTGCCAGTATGATGAATCAAATCAAAATATATTGCAGAATTAAACAAAGAGAAATATAAAAATAATGAATAAAATGTACAAAATTGTATATGCATGTATAGTTGGTCCTTTCTAGATTTTATAACATAATGCCACAAATTAAATAATCTATAAATAATAGATGAAAAATTCAAGAGTTTCACAGTCTGGGCACCAACAAGTTCTACGTCTGCACATTCTGCTCTCTTTAATTCCATGATGGTGTTTTGTTCCTGCATTTGCCAGGAAATAACGGTATCTCTGTACATGGTAGAAGTAAAGGAAGAATAAGAGAAGAAAATTCTCTCTGAAGCCTCTTTTATGAGCATTAGTCATTCCTCATAACAAGCACTTCTTATTACCTTTACAATGGAAATTAAGTTAAAAAATGAGGTTGGAAGGGAAAAAGGATATCTATGCATCTGTCTCTGTATCTCTATTGATCTGTCTATATCTATATCTGTATCTGTATCTGTATCTGTATCTATATCTATCTATGTGCTTACTTTCATGTCTTGACAGTGTCTTTTCCACAAGATTTGGCAGTTCAACACTTATACAAAAGCAAACATTGAGAAAGATTTGTTGAACACGGTGTGAAAACAACTGCCCCTATTAAAATTATTTAAACCATCAGATACACTATTACTTCTGAAAAGAAGTGACAAAAAAGTGACAAAAAAGTCTGGAGAAATATAAGGGATATTTAAATGATGGGACCAATTCTGGAGAGAATCTTAATTTGTTCCCAGGTTTTGAAAGTATGTATCAAAACTCTAAACATTAGAACAGAAACACTTAATCTGCTGGAAGATAAAACTGAGAAAACTTTCGAAGATGTACGTGTAGGCAAAGATTTGGAACAAAACCCAGTTGCACAAGAAATAACACCAAAAATCAATAAGTGGGATCACATCAGATTAAAATGTTTCTATACAGTACAATAAACCACCAACAGAATGAGAAGATAGCTTGTAAAAAAAAAATTTGTCAGGTACTCCACAAAGGACGAATATCTAGAATGTACAGAGAACTAAAAAAAAAGGGACTCTTCAAATTTGAAGACTCAATTAATAAATGGCCATCTGAGATGAATAGACACTTCTCAGATGAAGAAATATAAATGGTTAATAAATAAATTTTAAAATGTTGAACATCTCTGGCTATTTTAGAAATCCAAATTAAAACAACACTAAGATTTCATCTCACTACAGAAAGAATGGCTACCATCAAGAAATCAGCAAATAATAAATGCAGGCATGGCTCGGGGGGAAAGGATCCCTCCGTCTTTGTTGGTTGGACTGTCAACTGATTACAATCATTATAGAAATCAACTAAAAATAGAAATTCCATTTGATTCAGTTAGTCTCTTTCTAGGTATCTTCCCAAAATTGTTAAAGGCAGGATACCACAGAGATATATGCATATTTATTTCTATTACATCACAATTCATAATAGGTAAATCTTTGAAACAATTTGTATGTCCATCAGCAGATGAGTGGATAAAGAGAAAACCTTTTATTTATACACAGAGGAGTACTACTCTGCCGTAAAGCAGGATAAAATTGAGGAATTTGTAGAAGAATGGATACACCCTAAGACCATAATGTTAAGTGAAGTAACTCAGACACAAAAATTTAAATATCTTATAGTTTTTCTTATATAAAAAAACTTAGCACCATAAATATATAAAGAATGAAAGAAAAGACAGATGATTGGAAATAAAGAGAGAGAAAGAAGTATTGCAATCCAGTGTGGACCATCTATCTAAAAGTGTACCTTGAAGTAATACCATTTCTTTACATGTTTTACACATTCTTTGGCTTGTTGGTCTGGATTTCAATGTGTATATATGACAATAATATGTGATACTTAACTTTATAAGGTCTTATAAGAGAAGTAAATGAATCTGATGCTGGAAAAATACAAGAGGGAGTGGAGGGAAGGGGGGGGAAAGAATTAAAATGTGTTATGTATGTGTACCAATTTCCTACAGTGATTGTAATCATTATGTACTGCAAAAATACTTATAAAAGTAAAAAAACGCTGCATATTTTGAAATTAAAATTTTAGTTCTAACAGCTGCTAATTTTATGATTATGATGTGCAATTTAATTTTATTTTCTTCACTTACAAAATAATTTTTGACTATCGTATAAGGTTGTAAAACAAATACATTTATGAATGTTTATGTGATAAGATTTGGAACTTACTAAGAACTAAAAATATACTTAGTTTTATTTAATAAATGATGTATATGACATATATGTATAATGTACCTTCAAATAATGCACTGAGGAAAATAATCTTAACATACTGATATTCAATTAATAAACAGAAAATGCTAAATTAGGATTTTATGAAAAGGTGCTTATGTGTTTAATATCAATTGACAATATTTCTAAAAGTTTGCTGTCTTTCTATACAGTGATTTCATATATATTACGTATATTATTCTGTGTAAAATATATTGACATTGTGTATGTATACATATATTTAAAATCTTGACTCGGACTTAGTATTTGGAATTGCAGCTATGCAGGCTAACATATAAGCACGTAACACAGAACAGGAGGAAGGGGAAGAAGCAAGGGCGGGAGAAAGGAAGACAGTACTGGAGAAAAGGAGAGGGCAAATTTAGAAAGAAAGAGAGACACTAAATACTGATCCACAATGAAACCACCCTGTAATCTTGGTTTTTAAGTTAGTCCTACAACCAAACTTTTGCTGCAATATTGTGTCCATTACAATACACTTGTTCATGCTTAAGAAAAACAGTGCCTTACATTTTAAAGTATATTTTAACTCATTAAAGTGGCCATTCCAACTTTGCTTTCCTTTGCCTCTCCAGCTTTGATATTTATGTATTGTTTTACACTTTCAAACGCACACCTCTCGCAGACTGCATGTGGCAGCATCATGTTTGTTTTTATTGGTAATGAAAATCTCCCTTTTATAGTTGTATTGCACTTTTCATTCAACACTTATTGTTATCATTGATATAGGCATGTCTGCCTTACAAAGTAACACTATGATAATTACTTAAAATAATTATGTGCCCATTTAAAAAACTTATGTACAAAGAAAATACATATGTCTACAATTTGTCATATAATCATGATGTGCTATTTCTAGTTCTTTTCATTTTGATTGTGGGTTCAATTATCATATGATATAATTTTCTTATTCCAACACGGTTTTACTTTTACCCGCTTTTGCTTTCTCATTGTCAAATATACCTTACTTCTATTATGGAAACAGCAATGGAATCATACTTCAAACAATTGGTTTTTTAATTGTTAAGGGAGGGGAGAGGAAGGTTTACACACTCATTCCTTTTATTTACATAATTAGCTTTACTGTGCTCACTGGTGTGGATTTGAATGGTCCTCTGTTTATTGATTTCAGCAGAAGAACCTCCTTTGTTTCTTTTAAGGACTATCTAGGGTTTGTAAATATTGCTGGTTTTACTTTGTGTATCTGTTTAATCAATAACTTGCCTCAGCCGCTTTAGTTGATTCTGTTTCCTTTACCATGTGAAGTCGCAGTGTTGGTCTCCCCTAAACACAGCCCTGAATGTGCATAGTGTGCCCTGCTTGCTGATAATTTTGGCTGGGCCACACCTCACAAGCTCCTCACCTGCTCACGCTTGAGTCGCCTGCCTCTGTTGGCGGTGTACTGAGGTAAGCACCACTAATTGCTTTATGGTTGCAGCATTGTGTTTGAAAACATACTGGGGCATAAATTATTGCACTGATTAGGTGCTACTTGGGCCACTTGCAGAGGTTCTGTTAGAAGCCAGTCTTTGGAAGGTTTTTCTACCACAGGAATTATCTTCTCTGTTATATCTTTACCTTGTTGTCTGTGGTAAACTACAAACATTATGTAGTGCCTTATGAGGTTGTAAACTCTACTTGCTTAGCATTAAAATCTCTGTTTCT
The DNA here is from genome assembly GCA_004027595.1 of Dinomys branickii. Lineage (NCBI taxonomy): Eukaryota > Metazoa > Chordata > Mammalia > Rodentia > Dinomyidae > Dinomys > Dinomys branickii. The sequence goes on along the minus strand of PVLD010007137.1, from coordinate 14,977 downwards.
GAGAAAAGCTTTCAGTGTGAAGTTCCATAGACTCTTCAAAATGAAACCAACTTCCTTAGTGAAAATTTGGATGCTTTCTGATTTTCTGGTCTTAAATTTTGCACTAGGCAAAATCTTTGAGATATTGCTCTCTGAAGCTAAACTTGAGGATATTTTTCTGTCTCGTAATAAATAAACCAGGGGTGTGAGCTAGATGCTGGAAAGAGATAAAATCATCTTTTGTTTTCTCAGCTTTGCTCTCTTCAGTTTATGTGAAGAAATTTAGAGATGTATTCACATCTGGGGCAAGACCCAGATGTTTTCATTTGGACCTGAGTAGAAGGAGCTTGTATTTTGTCAGCTCCATTGGTGAATTTGGTCAGCAAGGAGCTCTGGGTGAGGGAAAATCCTGGTGATACGATCATTTGGTGAGCTAGCTTAACCCTACACTGAAAGCAGGGTGGAGATAGACCTCATGTCTGGGCACAACAGTCCAGAATAGATGTGCCCACATGCTGAGCAGGAGTAAAGGCATTCAAGATCGTGGGACATGGATCAAGCCTTTCGGTTTTCCTTGATTTCACCAAGACATGAACACTTTGCTGGAATATATTTCTTCATTTACTTTATGCTTTTAGGATAACTTTCCAGTGATTTTTAAAGTTATATTTGCTTTGTTTGTTCTGTTTAGAAGGAGTTCTATGGAATTCCTTATAAAACCAATCTGCATGCAGAATCTGGTAGTGTAAATTTAATAGTAGCAATCACTATACAGAAATATAATATGAAGGAAAAAATCCTGAAGGTGTGGACAACTCCAAAACACTGATTTCAATAACAATGGTTAAATAAATGAGTCCCCTCACTACCTTGGGGCAGAAAATGTGCACTGTCTTTCTAAGCAACAGTGTCTTTCTAAAGGTGACTTTGTACCTCAAGGGCAGTAAGCATTTTGATATCTTCTATTAAAGTTTTATGCTCTCAAGTTTTCTTTATTTACCCTGCATATAGTATTTCAAATTCTTGTTGCCATACTAACAGTTATTAAAGCATAGGAAAGAATTAAAAACTGGATCTAACATAAAATATATTAAACTCAAAATAAAAGAAAAATCACTATTATAAATGACAGTTATATATAGAAGCTTTCCTCAAATACTATATTATTTCCTTCCTTAGAAAGATATAATGATTGAATGATAACATGCTGCTCAAAAGTTGCAAGATTTAAATATATTCTTTTTAATGATTCATGTCAGGAAGCAGAAATTGTATGATATTTATAAGTACATTGTGTATTACTGTTAAAGGGTGAGGACATGAGAAATCTATCGCATGGTAATTATAATCTCATTTAACCAAATAGAAATTGCAATATTCTTTGCTCATGAATTTGTAAACATAAATTCTGATTAATATTTTAGTACCAATAACATTTAGCTTTCAGTACAATGGTACACAATTGACATTTCAAAAAAGAAAAGCGAAATACAGCACATAAACAGCATTTGAAAAGCAAGATCACTGTATTTGCCTCTGCACAGTGGCAAATAGCTGTCCATTCTGTAAGGTCATTTCGAACTAAATGACAGGTAATGGCTGACCTAATACAAGATTTGATGTTACTCTTAACAGTATGATGCCACCCATTATGTTGCAATAGGTGCATCAGTTAAAAGGTTTTAAAATCACTTCTTTTTCTGTCAGGAGAGCAAGTGAGTACAGAATAAAAATGGCTTTTTAAAAACCACTTGAATACTTTTTTCCTAACCAATTTCATAGCAATAAGCCACATCACAACATGTTAGAGCTTTGCAGCTGACATCTGCCCACTTAACTTCCTTCATGTAAATTCCATACAGTAAATATGAAAGAGTTGAATTTATCAGATTTTCATTACACTGGGATTTGTTGATATCTTGATGATTAGCTAGATATAAAATAAGTGACAGATTGCTACAATATAGATAGTGACATAGGTATAGATTAAGTATAAATGTATGTATTGTTATGGCTGTAAACACAGGTTTTACACATATACTCATATATTTTGTGTATGTATATATATATATATATATATATATATATATATGCATTTGTATGTACTTATAGAAATAGATACATGCCTATATAAATAGTGGCATGACACCAAATACAAGATACTAAGGAGGCTAATCTTTTGTCTCAGAATCCCACTCTTGGTGTTCTCTTATGCTTAGCATTTGTTATTTGTCTGAAATAAATATTTCTTTATTGATATATCGAAGCCAAATTTGTAAATTGAGCAGTTTAACTTGCTCATTACTTATAATTAAAACATATTACTCTAAGAAAAAAATTCTTTAATTGCTTTAAATTTCCAAATTATCTAGAAGTTACTTTGGCATATTTTAGATTTTATGCTGTCCCTGAATTTATTCTGATGTGTGCAATTACTTGCTTACTCTCAGCGCCTTGGGTCATTAGAAATACAAAGATTGAATGCTTAATTTAATTTAGGGAAAACACATAAGTTTTTCTTTATTCATCCAATTATACAGATACATACCTTGAAAACTCGTCCACATTTCAATGAAGAGCATGTACCATTCTCCTAATTGTACCACAAATCTCCAAGTGACATTCCTTTTTCTTACTCTTCCACATACATACAAAATCTGTCACCAGTTCTGTGATTTAATTAGAACTATTCTGAAATCCTTTATTCATCTGGAATGCCAAGGTCCTAATGGAACTACCATCTTCCCCCACTTACCCTCTGTAGTATGTGGTCAATATACCTGTCCTGTCTTACCCATGCCGTAAACGTCCATTTCTTTCATCAGTAAATACCAGATCAATCTTTTAAAATGTAATTCAAGTAAGAGTAGGTTGCAGTGTAAAACTTTAAGCTGGGGATATAGTTCAGCAGCGCAGTGCTTGTCTGGCAAGTGCAAGGTCCAAAAAGAAAAGAAAAAAGCCTTGCAATTATACCTCCTTTGACTAAAACAGTTTGCATTTTCTTGCTTTAGACTTCATGTTCCCAACCCCTTACTCTGTTGCCACAGCCTGGGATTTTCATTTTCCAATAAATACAGGCTTCATCACATTTTGAAACATTTCAATTTTCTCTCTGCCAGGTATGCTTTCTTCTCTTCTTTTCCTTGGAAAAATTGTTCTTTATCATTACTCCTTGCAATCACTTTCCCAGGAAGCCTTCTTAAACTCCATCCCATGTTGTCTACAAATTGGAATATGAATCTTTACTTGAATATTTAAAATATATCTTTTTGATGAGACTCCCAGCAAAGAGAGACCTTGCACTGAAGAGCAGTGTCCTCGCTATTAATCAGTTTGTGCCCAGCAACTGAAATAACCATGCACACAGCAGTGGAGAAATACTCAATAGTGCTTGTGGAATATAAGTCAAACAACTATATGTGATAGGGAGTACAAATGAAATAATGCACAAAAATTATAAAATTGTGATACTGTATCTGTAGAATTTCTTCAGTGCTGTCCAATTTTAGTTGTTACTGTGTAAAAACATATTTGCACTCAATCTTACTTACTTTTAAAAAATCCTATTTAGTTTCATGAGTGTGCTAATATTGAACAGTAGTAACAGGGAACACAGCACTTTCCCAGTTTCATAAGACAGAGATGAACTGCTATTAGGACAAACAAGGTAAATAACCTCCGTTCTCATCTTAGCATGCTCAATGGTATTTAATTCCATGAAATTCTAGAATAAAGACATATAAACAATGTTGAAAGTTTAATTGCAAGTTCAAACCAACTCAGTGGGCATTGTATTCAATATCTGGGTAGCAATAACCTGTGGAAGTGTGTGTGGAGGTACAAAGGTGATAAAGCACCTGTTGCGCCAACGCTCAAGGTGTCTGTGATGAACTCCTCTGATTACATCGGTAGCGCTCCCCACAGCGGCTCTTTCCTTATGAGCGCGTGATTCTCTTAAAACTCCCTCCCAGGATCGGTATACTCGACAGTTGTATTAGGGCGTTTTATTATGGCATAATGCAGAGACTACAATGTGAAGGGAAATTCCTTTTAGATAGAGGAATATCACGGAGCGATTTGACTTATGAGTTTAGTTTTCTCAATCTATAAAATGAAGCATTAGTACTATTATCTGAGGACCGTATTTACCAAGATAGTACAACTTTTTCTAATCTTGTTATCCATTCATTCACGAGTCTCTGATTATTCAATTATAACAAACTTCTTCTTAATTGTCTAATATTTAAAAATTTAGAAAGAAGTAGCATAGCATTTTGTAGTGGCTGATTCTGCTACAAATCCTGTGGATTTTCACCAGACCTAAAGTGCTATGGACAGTGGAACTGTAAAAAGATTAGATGTGATCTCATAAATAAATGAAAAGGGGGTATTTTTATTCTTGCAAACTTAATGCCCATCCCTATCTATATTTTACTTCTATTTTAGAAATCGAACTCAGAAGTTTTCAGAAACAGCATTGTCCTGAATAATTTAGTCCCATTCTCTGTTACACTACCTCATGGCTGTCCTTGACAAAGCAGATTTCAGTTATGTGACTGAAGCATGATTTTATATTCGTGAGTAACAGAGAGGTAATTATCTTCTTCTCTAGGTTTATGAGTATATATCTGGTCCTTCTGTGTTCTTTGTAGCATCTGTATTATCTTTGTAATTTTTGCTCTGTTTTTTCTGAGATAAATGATCCAAGTTTATTTATCTACTTTTTAAAATAATGCATGCTAACATGCTAACCTCTCCAGTTTATGAAGCAGAGCTACTCAGTCCAACACAATATTATGTACTTTGTGTGCATAAATTTATTAAATAGTTCACAAGAAGTTTTTAAGTTAAGTACAAATTCTTTGCTTATTTTGTAAAGGGACCAAAAGAGATTCAGATATTTTGCAGCTTTTCCAATGTCATTGAGCTAGTAAGTGATAATGGGTTAAATTCAAGTCTATTTAATTCCAGTGACAATATTCTGAATGATTATACCATGAGTACATTATCACTGTTCTTTGGAGTATTGCTCTTATAATTTTTATAGGTAGAAGAGACTTCTTAGATGATTTAATCAATTACATTTTTAAGTTACAGTAAACATATATTCAACTAAAGTGCTATTGAAGTGAATTATTAGCCTTAAACAGAATTATTTTAAGCATGTGACCTACTCAAGAGATAAATACCAACCAAAAACCAACACAAATTAAAAAGAAAGTTGACTGAAACTTTTCTTCTACCTTCATTCCAAGTGCTCTTATCCTGACTTAGTGTAGCGATTTTCCTTCCACTCACCCATTTGCAAAGGGGATATATCATTTTTGTCTACCCGGTCTCTGGACATGTCTGAACTCTCATAGAAATCCCTTCTGTCAGCATCTCTCTTTTCATTATCATCAGTTTAAAAATTTATTCCCAGTTCAGACCCACATTCAGAGATAAAATGATAATTAAAAACATTAATGTATTGATGGGTGATACCAGTATACTGAATGATTTTAACTTCTAGCAAAATATATATTAGTTGAAATAAATTATTATAAATTAAAGCAATTATATGTGGTAGATGGTCAGTAAATGTTTAATAATTGATTACTTGTAGAATTTCAAACACTGGCAATTAGAATAACAGATGGAATTTTGGTCACCCCTCGAGCCCTTCTCCTATTCACTATCATTCATCTACTGCCTGCTTCAACATTAGGAGAAGCTCCCCCCAGTCAGTTCCCAGCAAGTTTCTTTTTTCCTTATTACTTTTCACAGACATTATATAGTAAAGAGCATTGAATTATAGAAAGAATTTTGCTTTCCAGAGACAAAGGCTGGATTAACTTTTCATTCTGACAAAGCTTTAAAAAGTTCTCCATCTTGGGAATAGATTAGATTGAACACATTATCTTGAGGGTTCATCGACTTGGGTCTCTTATTCATGACTCAGCCCAGTATGTGTGCTGCATCCATGGCAACACAGCTCCAGCTTATGCTGGACAATTAGGTTGTAGTGCAAAATGGGGCATGAAGGGACTTTTCCAATTGTGAATTTCAGGCTTCTTGTTGTCCATTAAAAATACACCTACTGTAGCTCACGTGGCCATCTCATATTTTCTGTCAGCAAACATAAACCAGTGGAAATGTAAGGTAAGTATAACTGGCTTCCCCACCTTTACATCCCTTACTTATAAATTGATCCTGTGGTAATCACAAGTCAAACCTGGGAGTGTGGCTGTGCCTGTAGCATCCATCTGTGAGTTTCCTTCTGTATATTTAAAACTGTATCTAACACGGACTCCTCAATTTTTAAAATAAACGTTACATTTTTTAAAGAACATTAAGAAATGGTGAAAATTTAATAGTGATTGTTATGGTTGATGCATTGTATCAACTTGAGAAGTTTAGAGGTTTGGCTGAGTGACTCAGCAGGAAGCCAGGGTGCTTACTTTGTATACATCCTGAGCCTGTGGAAGAGGAGGGCATGGAGACTGCATGAGAGCTACACGCCCCTGGGTGGGGGTAGCCTGTTTACAATGTAAGGAAAGGAAAAAGCTGCTTGCAGCCATTCCTCTCTTTTGCTCTGGTTTGCTGTGCTCTGCTGCCATGAACATTTGCCCTCTGCCATGTGCCACTCTGCCTCCGGGCCAGCCAAGTATGGACTGAAACCTCCATGAACTGTAGGCTAAATAAACCTTTCCTTCCTTCATTTTGGGCGTTGGGTATTTTGTCTCACGAACAAGAGAAAAGTAGCAGAGACAGTGATCTTTGCATCTGAGTAAAATATTATCAAAACCAAACTGAAGTGTTGCTTTTACACATTTTGGTTCTTTTCATGTTTTAGACCAAAGATTTTTAAATAAGTTAGTAGAATATTTATTCATGATATTATATATTCGGTAGTGTGTCTTGATAATACTTTCAGATACAATAAGTAGAAATGTAAATGTAGTAAAGAGGACAGATTAATCAAAACTAGTTCTTCATACCGTTATTTCAGTGAAAAAGATGACAGAGACAAAAGTAAAAATACTTTTCTTTCCACACTCTGAAAGTGCTCATAAATTCAGCTGGACTCATATGGAAAAACTACTAAAAGTTAACAGTATGAGGATCGGCTTTTGCATATGTGCAGTTACATGTAGATAGAATTATGTAAAGTGAATAATCAACAAAATGTGGTAGAAGTTCATTCTATTGCTGACTTTCGTACAATTCTGGATGAAAGTTAATCGAATGAGTAAAATACTGATCTTTTTCTTCTGCCAAATACATAGCCTTATTTACAAACACTTGTCTAATATCGAGGCACCAGGATTTGCTCTCAACATTCGTGGACACATAACATTCAGGATAACCCAAACATTTTCTTCTTTTATAAATTAAAGCCATTGTGTGTAGTAGGTGGTCCGTAAATGTTTAATAATTGATTTCTTGTAGAATTTCAAATTACCTGGAAAGACCCTTAACTATTTCATTATACAGCATGACCTGTGACTATTTGTCCTGGACAGCCAAATTTGGCTTACACCCCAGTGCTAACATGCCGTACAACCTCATCCTCCCTCCTCTCTTATTTCTAACCCCCTTTTGTTGTTGCTTTCTTCACTGTACTTTCCATCTTCTTTCAAACCTACTGTATCTTATGAAAGCATTCAGGATGCTCATACTTCTTGCTTGGCAGTTTAGCTATAATGAAATTATCTCTGTGTTGAATCAGTGTGGTTGTCTGTGGCATGTCCTGCTGAAGGTCAAAGAAAATAAAATAATAGGAAAGTTGGAGCTAAAATCCATATCTCTGGTTTTACAAGTCTGTATGTTTAACAGGTCATATCAAACATAATAAAATTGCGTTTATTAACACAATTGTGATGTCAAGGATGCTAAAGTTGGGATGTGCGTATTCAATCATTCATTCATTATTTCATGAGGTTATTGTAAAGATACTGCGATATGACAGAAGATCAAGAAACAGATGACATAGATAAATGTATATGCCTTCTTGTGCAAAAACAAAACAAATTTGCTGTAGGAGAGCTAAAAATATAATTTCAGTCACACTGTTGAGATCTGTGTTGAAGATTTAAATTTTACCTGGAAGCATTTAGAGTGCTTTAAACCATCTTAAGAAAACTTATGTGGGCACATGTTTATTTCTAAAATGTCATTTTCACTGCATTGTCAAAAATGGATATTTCTGCAGCTGTTACAGCAAATCAGTTCAAAATTCACAGGATTTTAAACAGGTATAAAGTGAAGATTATTAAAAGAATTACAAAGGTATTTAGAAGGATAATAAAGTCATATTAATGTATTTTAAGCTAAGAGGAGAGATTCATATTAGAAGTTAAGAATGATTTCTACATCTGAAACAGTAGTATGAAAAAACAATTGGACTAAGTTTGCTTGCGTGAAAGCACATTTGTGGGGAAATGACGAGTCTGGTACTGTTTACACTGGAATTGTGGTCTCTGAAAGTTAATAAGTGGAAATATACACAGGAAATTTTAAAATATGGGTGTGAATTTTACTAATCTTCAAAGCTGGACAAGTTGGAATACAGTTGATCAATAACTGGATAAAATAATACATGAAAATGAATGAGTTAACAGTAATACATATATCAGGTATTGACTGTTGCATAAGAAATGAATCCCTAAATTGATATCCTCACATATTTATTATTTCACAATATCTGTGAATTACGAACCTGAAGTGGCCTAGCTCCTGTGTTTGAATTTAGATTTTTCCCAATTGTACATTTATTGTAGGTCTTCCTAGGGTAAGATTCCTGTACAAATTTACCCACTGGTAAGGTTGAACTACTATAAGGCTGCTGATCTGAACTTTCAGTTCTTCATGAGATGTCACCAATGCATGTTAGTTATATTCTTGACACAATTCTCATAAAAGTAGTCAAACAAGAAACGAGATGGGATTTTTATTCCTGTTTGTCTTTGGGATCCCACAGCATAAAAATTCCAAGAAAATAAATACAAAGGGGCCTATCTCAATCTAAGGAAAGCTATTTATGACAAACCCACTGTCCAATTCATGGCAGATTTGGAAAAAGCTGAAAAGCTTTCCTTAAAGCAAGGGAGAGAAAAGGATGTCCACTATCAACACTCCTGTTCAATGTAGCCCTCGAAACTTCAGTCAGAACAAAGAGCCAAGAGAAAGAAATAAAAAGAATATATAAAGGACGAAGTCAAATTATTATTATTATTTATAAAGGATATGATCCTTTCTTCTCAAAAATGCTGAAAAAATCCTTCACAAGACTCACAGATCTAATAATCAATTTCAGCATGTAGAGTACTAAACCATTTCATAAGAATTAATAACATTCCTGTTCATCAATAATAAATCCACAAAAAAATTAAGAAAACATATCTTTCCCAATAGCTTGAAGAGAAATCAAATGCTTCGTGACTAACCTAACCAAAGAAGTAAGAGATCCACATAACGAAAACTACAGTGTTCTGGAAACGGAGACCAAGGAGAACCTCATCTGAGATGAATACACACTTCTCAGATACAGAAATACAAATAGGAAGGAAATACATGTAAAAATGTTCAACATCATTAATCATTTGAAAAATGCAAATTTAAACAACATTGGGATTCTGTTTCACCCCAGAAAGAATGGCCACCATCAAGACATCAACCAATAACAAATGCTGGAGGGGCTGTGAAAAAGAGGAGCCCTTCTCCACTGTTGGTGGGATGCAAATTGGCGAAACCACTGTGGGAATCAGCTTGGAGATTCCTCAGTAAACCGGGATTAGTGGTTCCATTCAACCCAGCTATTTCCCTTTTGGGTATTTTTCCAGAAGAACTAAAAACATCATAGCGCACATACATATGTGCACTCATGTGTATAACAACAAAATTTGTAATAGCTAAATTGTGGAAGCAACCCCAATGCCCAACAACTGAGGAATGGATAAAATGTTGTGGTATTTTTATATAATGGAATATTATTTAGCTACAAAAAAAAGATAAAGTCAGGGCTTTTATAGGTAAATGATCACAACTAGAGTCCATATTCATAAGTGAAATAAATCAGACCCACATGTGAAAACACCATATTGTCTCAAAAGAGTGAATAAAATATGACAGGTAAAATAGATACTGTGAATGGGAAAGAAACTACTCAAAAGGAAAGAACAACTGGGATGAGGAAAAGAGAAAAGAAAGAAGGGAAAAATATGTATATATGTACACACAGGATAGTTAAGATAGTAGTACTACTGATTTCTATTACTTTATTGAAAGGAATAGTTAACGTTTAATTGTTTGATCAATCTTATATGCCTATATTTGTTTATCTGAGTAACCAATTTGAAGATATTAATATGTAATAGAACTACCATTGTTAATTTCCTATCACCTTGTCTGAAATACTGTGTTGCTTTTTTGTTTTTGTATTATTTTTTAACTGTCTGCGTGTTTGTTAATATGTTTTCATTCATTTATCTTTAAAATAAAAAAGTAAATGGAAAGACAGCCCTGTTCCTGGATAGGCAAAGCAATGTCTAAATGCTCATAATACTAAAATTTATGTATAACTTTAATACCATCCCAAGTATAATCCAACAGAATTCCTCACAGAGTGGGAAAAAATACTAAAATTTATGTGAAGCAGAAAAGACTCAGAACAGCAGAAGTAATCTTTGGCAAGAGCAAAGCAGTGAGTGTCAAAATCCTAGATTTCAAATGAAGCTACAAAGCCACAGTGAAAAACAAAGTCAGACATGTGAATCAATGGAACAGAATAGAGGAACCTAAAACATTTTATTCATTTGTTCTTTAATAAAGATGCAAAAAATATACACTGGAGGAAAGATAGGTGCGGAAAAATGGGTTACACTTGCAGAAGATTAAACACATACACATATCTCTCACCATGTCTGAAACTAAAATTAAAATGGGTCAAAGACCTGGACAATAAAACAGATACACTACATATGCTGCAAGATAAAATATGGAAAGTTTTGAATATGTTATGAGAGGTAAGGAATTTTAAAAATAGAGTTCCAGTAGGATAAGACGTCACATCAATAATTAACAAATTGAGCTGTATCTAATTATAAAGCCCCTGCACAGAACGGAAACAAATAACAGAGTAAAGCTGCAGACTGCAGACTGGGAATATGTGCGGGAGCTGGTCCTCAGACCGAAGAGCAAAATCTAAGGTATAGAGAGAACACAAAAATGTTAGAAGACAAAATAAAGATGCAAGAAAAATGCACAATTGACACTTCTCAGAAGAAAAACTAACCAAAGAAACAATGCTCCACATCACTGGCCATATGAGAAATGCAAACTACAACAATGCTGAGGTCCCATCTTACTTCAGACAGAGTGGTTTTTATCAATAAAATAAATAGTAACAACAAATGCTGGAGAAGCTATGGGCAAGAAAGGAATCTGTTTACATTGTTGGAGAGAATGCATTCTAGGACAATCACTGTGGAAATCAGTATGGAGATTCTTAAAAAAAACTAAAATTAAATTCTGTTTAACCCAGCTATTCACCTTATTTGGTACCTTCCTGAAAGAGTTCAAGACATCACCTAGTGGTGATACATGCCTGATTATATTTACAGCAGCACAGCTCATAGTAGCTAATTCTTGGAAGAGGTCAGCATGTCCATCAACAGATGAATGGATACCAAAACATAAGGTACATTTACCCAATGGATAACTACACAAACATAAAGAAAGATAAATTTGAGTTATTCACAAAAATGTGAAGTGAAATAAACCAAACACACAGACTATATATATAGCCTGATTTCTTTTCTATGAGAAACCCATAGGTAAATAATTTAAAGACCAATATGGAAGACAGATGACAGGCATAGGGAGATAGATTCTGTCTAAATGATAAGGACAACTAGAGGTGGACGGGGGATGGAAGTGAAGGCCAAGGGAATTGGAAAGAATTCTTGTGTTATATACAGGCACCAACTCTCCACAACGAGTGCAATCATTATGGACACTGAATATGTACAAATACGTATAAAAAAGTAATAACATATAATTCTAGCATGCATGAAAGAAACAATACCGATAAGATGGAATTAACAATCACTTATAAGTTTCTACCAGATGTGCCATTCCACTGATTTCCATGTGCCATTTATATTAAACATGCACTATTTTAGTTCACAGGTGATGAGAAGGCCTTGTAGAAGAAGACATGGGTCCTGGGAGGCAGAGATTACGAGGAACAGTGTCTTACACTAATTAGAAGTAGGAGGAACAGGAAACTCACGGAACACCTGAAGATCATTTTTAATGCTACGATTTACAAGAACCTTGAACAAAGGCAAAAGGAACTTTAGGTGACATTCATTTCAGATATTGTTTAACTTCATATTCTATTTACTTTAAATATAGAAATTTGAGTGTAATTTTGCTCCTGATTAAATTGCAGAATCAATGTCCTTTATTCAGATATCATTTTAGTGACTGTGTTCAGAAGCCTCTCCTTTATGTCCATTTTTCAACAATAAATGTTACTCCATAAGTGCCAATAAAGAGACATCATTTCTTTTTCAATCTCTTCTCCAGTGATATAATTTGATATAATATCAAGTTTAAAATTTTCTCATTAATATGTAGCATTATGATAATATAATACATTGCTAATATATTAATATATATTGTTAATATAACATATATTGTGTTTAAGATAATATGAAAGCTCTCCGTATCCTTGTTTGTACTCTAGACCAAATTTGTTTACAGCTATGATAATTAAAATCCAAAGAAATATTAACCATAAGCCATTTGAGCTTGCTATAATCATATTTAGGAAATATACTGTAGTAACACAGGTAGTAAAGTTTGGGGTGAATTGAAAGAATATCTATATTATGTAAGATTACCAGATTCTCTCATTCTTATGGTTTGTCTTTACAATAAAATTTTTGTTTTTCTATTTGGTTGCCTTTAGTTTCTTTCTTGTACCTAACTACTCTTCTAAGACTTTCTGTACTAATCATTTGAACCAAAAGATACCTAGAATAGCGAAAGCAATTCTGGGCAGCAAAGGCAAGGCAGGGGAGTATCACAGTCCCTTACTTGAAGTTACACTACAGAGCTACTATGATAAAGACAGCATGGTGCTAGCGAAAAAACAGACCTGAGGATCAGTGGAACAGACTAGATGCTGCAGAAACAACTTCAAATGTACTCTCCCAACTGCCCTCTGACAAAGGGTGCAAACACTTCCACTGGAAGGACAGCCTCTTTAATAAAAGGTGCTGGAAGAATTGGCTCTGCACATGCTGAAGACTAAAACTTGTACTGTGTCTATCACCACGCACTAAGCTGAAATCAAGATGGATCAAAGATCTGAACGTAAAACACAAACACCAGATCTGCTGGAAGACAGAATAGCTAGAACTCTAGAAGACATAGGTGTAGGCAAAGGCTTTATGAACAAAACCCCAGTCACACAGGAACCATCACAAAGATGAAACACTGGGATCTCATTTGATTAAAGAACTATTATATGGCAAAAGAAATCACCAACAGAGTGGAAAGACAACAGCAGAAGGGGAAAATTCTGCCAGCTCTTCTTCAGACAAGGGACTGTTATTATGTAGAACATATAAAGAACTGAAAAATGTCAGTTTTTTTTCAAAATATACAAAGGCCCAATCCAAAAATGGGTATCTCAGATGAATGCGTACTTCTCAGAAGTTCAAATGGCAAATAAATATCTAAAAAAGTTCCACATCACTGGTAATTTGAGTAATGCGAATTAAAACTATGCTGTAGTTTCATCTCACTCCAGAAAAAATGTCTTTGATGAAGAAAATAGCTAGTAACATATGCTGGCAGTGCTTCAGGGAAAAGCAGCCCTTTTTCGCTGCTGCTGGTAGTGCAGGCTGCTGCAACCACTGTGGAAATCAATGTGGAGATTGTTCAAACATCTAGGACTAGAGGTCCCATTTAACTCAGCTATACTCTTTCTGTGTACCTTCCCAGAAGAATTAAAAGCATCACACCACAGCAGTGTATGTGCACCCATGTTTCTAACAGCATATGCTATAATAGCTAAATGTTTGTAATAGCTAAATATCACAATATTTGTAATAGCTACATCTTAGAAGAAGCACAAATGCTCATCAGCAAATTAATGGATGTAAAGATATTTAAATATATACAATGGAATATTATCCAGCCAAAATGAAAGATAAAGTTGAGACATTTGTAACTATATGGATGGACCCTGATACCATAATCATTGTGAAATAAAACGGACACGTATGTGAAAATTTTGCATTATCTTTCTGGTGTAAGAGTGAAAATGTAAATAAGAACATAAATATACAATAGATATTGTGAAATAGGAATAAACTGTTTAAAAGGAAAAGGGAAATGGGGAGAGGAAAGCGAAAGAAAAAAATCAGAAAAGTAGGATAAAATGAAAATCAAGCTCTGTGAACAGGGTGGGGTTTGAAAAGAGGGGATGGAAATAAAGAAAAGAGAGGAATAAAGATATATCATGACTCCCTTTTGCTTGTGGCTTTTGCTGTGCTCTGCTGCCGTGAACAGTTTGCCTTCTGCCATGTGCCATTGTGCCTCAGAACCAGCCAAGTAAGGACTGAAACCTCCACAAACTATATTGATGAATGCACAGCTAAGATGCATTATTGTCATGCCAATACTGTATGTGTCAACCTGCCAGGGTTATATCGCTGTGACTGTGTCCCAGGATACATTCGTGTAGATGACTTCTCTTGCACAGAGCACGATGAATGTGGCAGCGGGCAGCACAGCTGTGACGAGAATGCCATCTGCGCCAACACCGTCCAGGGACACAGCTGCACCTGCAAGCCGGGCTACGTGGGCAACGGGATCATCTGCAGAGGGGCCCTAGCGCCCTGAGAGCACGGACGCCTCGATCCCTCCCGTCTCCTGAGCCGGCGCAGCCCCCCGGCGACTCCCGACAGAGATCGGCTTGTTGGCGGCGGAGACGCCCGGC
>PVLD010007136.1:0-94018 GCA_004027595.1 Dinomys branickii | reverse complement strand
ACACAAGAACCAAAAATCCAAAGACAAGAAAGAAAACAGGCATACATCAACAACAGCAACAACATCAACAACAACAACAACAGAAAAAAAAAAACACCGCTTGTTGCTGCTTTACATATTGTTATCTTCGAAGTATGTGTTCAGGCTAACACATACAGATATACACTATTAATCTAATATCCTGTCTTCGATTATTGCTAAGCATTAAGTGATATAATACAATAGTAGAACCATGTTAGCCCTCCTGCACATATGTATATTCATATATATTCCTCTATACATACATACATACATTTGATGTCTCTTTCAATGAACAATGGCACCCTGCTTGAGAAGACAGACTGCCTACAGAAGCTGTGGAACTTACTGCTTGTGCTTTATAGAGCATCGCTTATTAGGTAGCAAGGCCCTTTCTTTATGTTGCTACATAGACATGTGGTATCAGAAAGGCATAATGGAAGTCTATGTAAATATTTGATTTCTTGTCTTTTCCTAATATCAGTGGCAATGTCAGCATTATGAGCTCTATTTTCTTTTTTTGTACCAGAAATCAAACTCAGGACCTTGTGCTTGTCAGGCAGCTGCCTGTGTCACTGTATCCTCAGTGAGCTCTGCTTTTTGAGCAGAGGTGCCTGGAATAAAAAGTTTGACCACAATGACCTTGAAACTGTATAACCTGTCTTTTGCTGCTCTTGCACAAGCTATTTCTGGTGCTGAACCTTGCCTCCTAAGTGACTTTCAGGGGCTGATCACTGGCTTCCTGAGGAGCTGGGAGGGTCTTGGAATCACCTTCTCAAGAGTGACTAACCTCTAAGCCTATAGACATCATTGGGGCAGGATTAAGAGTAGTCCAGATATTTATAATTACCCTCGGGGTATCTGGATCCATGCCAAGGAACTTGATATGCCATCCCCCTGTTAACCACAAGAAATGGTTTTCTTTCAAGCATAGCCCTGAATTGATGGGCAGTTAGATCTTGTATTTCTCCCTCCCTCCTTCTGTTAGTGTGGCTGTATTTATTAAGGCCTTCAGGCAGGACAGCTGTCTAGCAGCCACTCCATCTAACATTCTAGAAAAGCATGCTACTGATCAAGGTTCCTGTCCTACTGTTTGGGTCAAGATACCCAAAGCAATTCCCTTAAGAATGGTTTCCTTAAGTCATATTTTCCTGTTGGTGGAGCCTGACTGAATACATGCTTTATTTCTCAAAAGATATTGTCAGCCACTTTTGTCCATTGTAAAGGCTCAGACTCAGGATTTCGGGCAGCCTTATATACAAGCATTGCAATGAGCGCAAGATAAGGTGTCCAGACCCAGCTGAAACCAATCCTTCCTGGGAAGAAACAAAGCTCTTGTGTGGTGACAGGAGGCCCAAGATCACAAACAGCCTGGACCTGGTCCCTAGACTGCTGTGTGACCAAAGTGTAAGAATGTATCTCAAATATTGGATTCTTTGCAGGGATATTGGACCGTTTTCCTTTGAGACTTTATATCTGTTCTTAGCTAGAAAACTGAGCTTGAAAAAATTAAATTAAATTTATAAAAAATGAAAATTGAGTTTGGATCATACTATAGTTGCCTATCTCCCAAGCTGAGCTGCTCATTAGAATACAATCTATATAGTGTAGGATGGTTCCCTGTTTAAACTCTAGGTTCTTTAATTCCATCCCCATATAGTCTGTTATATCATGTGGCAGGATGCATTAGGTGGCTGCTTAGTTCGGGGGCCCCTGATACAGTCCCAACAGATTAAATCGGCTTTGTAGAACTTCCTCAAATTGTACTAGTAAGTCTCTTCCTAGTGATGGAGTAGGTCACTATGCGATAATTAAAAACACATGGGTGACCAAGTGACCATGGAATTGACAAGTCAGAACAGGTGCTGGGAGCTCCCCTCCACACCAATTACTATTGTAGATCTGGAGGAGGGTTTTCATAGAAAGAATTTAAATTGAGTGAGCTGCACCTTTATTGGTGCACAGCTGCAGTTTCTTAGCCATGATGTCCAGGGTCACTCAGGGTTCCTCCCAGGAGATGGAGATGTCTATGGACCAGGGCATGGAAGACTGATCCAGGTCCCTTTAGTCTTCTTCCTCAAAGGGAGAGGTGAATGGTTTGAGTGGCCCAGTCCTTCTCTAGGAGCTGGGACCGTCGGTCTTGCAGTGCCATGAGTCAGCCTGACCACCTGACACATGGAGTTAAGGGGCTGGGCAAAGGCTCAGCTCAGCTGTAGGTCTGTGCACTTATGGCATGGGCTCTTTTCCTTATTGGCCTTGGCTTTTCCTTTGTATGGCTTGAGCATTTAAATAATGGCCAGTCGCAAAGGCAGCATTATTGAGCTGTGTTTTTCTCAGCCCTTCTTTTCATCCTCTTCTGGATTCAAACTGGTGAACACAGAAATGTCTGTCAGCAGTTAGGTCCTGGTGGTCTGGGGCTTGGTGAATTGTGGCTGAATATCTGGGTCTCACTGACAAATGAAATATTGTCCCATGAGAAGTTGTCCTTCCTTGGAAGGTGAATGCATTTGTATGTTTATGGAAAACTACTAAGCATCTACGAAAGACAGCTGGATTTCCTCTGCCTGGTGGGAATTATCTTACCCTTTCCTAATTAACGGGATTCTTATTGCACCTTTTTATTGTCATTGTAAGAACAGTTATCATTTTTGACCTTGTATTTAGTCCATCCAGAAAGACAGTCCCACTTGGTTCTGTCAGAGGGACGACAGTGTCTTCAGGGTGAGTCTCTCTTGCTGCAGCACACCGTTCACCTTCATTAAGCCTCATTTGATTCTTTGTTTTCCATCCTGGGCACAGCAAGTCACCAAGACAAATAGCACTTTTTTTCATGAGAGGTCAGAAGCAAGAATCAAAGTTTGATTCCCTTCTGCAAACCTACTAGGATCTTCTGAACATCAGCCTAACCATTCTTCACACTGTGGGAAAGCTGCCACCGAAAAAGAAACCTAGACGTCGGTGGTCTGCACCGCCCTGAGAATCCTCTCAGGAGCAGGAGGCACTGTGAGTTAGAAGAGAAAGCAATGCCACGGCACGTATGCTTTACATGGCTTGAAGCTGTCTGAAGAACACAGGAGGAACCTGGAGAATACAGGGTCTCTCTGGGGAGCTGGGCTCTGATGGGGCTTCTGAGTCACTGAAGAGGATGGGACGGATTTACTAGCCTGAAGGTTATAAGGAGCAGGCTGAAGAGACCTCCCCGGGTGGTGGTTCTCATTAATCTGGTGGTGGAGACCGATAACCGCCCTGAGAGACAAGTGAACAACTGCAGAACCATCAGTGATACCCACTTCCTCTTCCTCTACCATATTTTCTGAATCTTTACAGAAGGGTGATTTGTAATGAAGAACCACACAAGCTTGAGTGTAAGGATCTCTCATCGCTTTCCTTGTCTCTTGCAGAAAAGTTGTAGCTGAAGAATAGAGTTAAAGCTTAGGTTGCCCTTCTGCACCCATCTCTCACCATTTCCTAATTCATACTGGACCAAAATGGTAGAGCAATAAAATATGTCATTTTATTTTCAGATTGTCAAGGTCAAATTGTTTACAATTTTTAGAGTTACTGCCTAATAGTGAGGTTGGTGGGATCTGCAGGGTATTTCCCATGGCACACCATGAGGCCTTCTGAGCGAATGGGAGGGAAGGAAGAGCAGGTGTAGGGTCCTTTTAGGGACAGCGCACAGAAGGACAGAGACCAACTGAGTACCCAGGGTACACCCTGTGAGAATAACATTGCACTACTAGACATCTCTTTGAAAAAGAGCTTCACTACTACTTTTTCCTTAGACCCTCCACAGCCTGTGTTCCCCTGGACACCCTGAAATACCGGCGTGGGGCCCACCCGCAAGACTTCCATTTAGCCACTGGAGTGACAGTATCCCCTCCCATGTATCCCAATTAAAAATAAAACTTTGGAAATCACTTTTTTTAAGGCAGTAGAGATAGAAAACTGTTTTTCATCACTTAAAAGAGGAAAAATGGCTTAAAAAGTTCTAAGAATATGGAGAGTGTTTGTTATCTCCAGATAGAATGATTCCTGTCTCACATATTCGCGACCAGTAAAATGGACCTCTGCTGGATGTTCCTGTTGTACTGGTCAGACCTCAGGCACGTGTTTCAAATTACAGGATCTGAATTTCTTTTAGAAGAAGCATGGGATCTAACCCAATTAAGCAGAGGAGAATGTAGGAGGTCTATATTCCCTGGAAGCAAAGACCTTGCCTCTGATCTATAATGGGGAGAATTTCTGGTGTTCATGAGGAAAACCAGTCCAAAACAAAATGGCTGAGACAACATGGCCAACTCACATGGCTGACTCACATGATGGACAGACATGGCTGTAACAACATGGCTGAATGGTGGATTGGGACAGGCCCAAAAAGAGAACTTAAACAAACAAACAAACAACTAGGAATACATGGTAGAAAGTTGGTCCAGGATGACTCTCTGAAATCTGAAGAAATATGATCCTCAGAAAGTACCTCATGAAAGGTACCTAGAGACAAAAGTCCATGTGAGAAAAAGTCATAGATGAGACTATGAGCAAAGAAAGAGGAGTAAGGAGTGGGAAGCCACTCAGACAGGAGACCAAGTGACCACATCAACCTGTGTGGTCTGTTGTGCAACTGGGTTTATAGCAGGTGTCCTGGAAAACCCAACCTGTATGATGGTGGAAGGAGCCCCCGGCACAGCACACCAAAAGGGGTGGGGTGCAGGTGGTCAGGCCCCAGTGCTGCTGGGGGTGAGAACAAAATGTTCTTCTTAGCTTGAGTTCACAGCCTTCAGAGACAAGTAAACTGTGACCAATCAAGTAAATCTCTTTTTTACCTCCTGGCTGGGCTTACCAAGACATTTTACCAGATTCTGGGTGGACTATTTTAGGGGTCTTTTCCAGGTTGCTATTGTCCTGAACAAAGAATTGGACAACACACACACACACACACACACACACACACACACACACAAACATCACGGTGGCATGAGGTTAATGGCAGGCATCATTTGTATCTCTCATTATTTAACCTGATGTCGGATCTTGCTCATCCTATTATATACCTGCTTGATTTGACACAGAAGAATTGAAGACAGCACTTTGATTTCTCGCAGGTGCAAGGCTTTGAAAATGTGTTCTGTGCATGGGTCCGGGTCTCTGTGATTGACAGGTCATACCTACATGAACCGCCAGTTTACCCATGATAAACTCTTCACTATTGCATAGTCAGGTGATTTCAGGTAATAATTTCAAAGACCAAGTGAAAGGATTTTGGCATTTCATAATAAATATGATAAATACTTGGGAAAATAGATGTATTTACCTGGATTTAAACACTGCTCAGTGTATAAGTGTGTCAAAATATTGCCTGGGACTCATAAATATGTGATGTACAATTTTTATGTTCTTACATATAAACTAAAAACAAATTTGAAAGGAGTAAGTTTTAATGATACTTGCAAGCTACCAGAGCTTTTTACAATAGAAATCAACTTAAGAGTATGTCTTCCAGTCAGTCACTTGCCTTATTACACCAGCAGGGCTCTTCCTTGCTGCTGTTACACACAGCAACACTAATATTCAGAGTTTTCCCCTCACCTGCTCGTCCCTGGCTTTGAAATACAACTGAAAGAAAACTAAGAATTATGATCTGAGTTTTGAAAAAAAATGAACATTGTGAATTTCTGTAAATAGTATTTTTGTAAAATCTGAATAAAGAATTTGAGTACCTTAATTTTTCACAGATTTATCTTCAGCTCCTTGATATGGAAGATTTTGGATTTGGTTGGAGAACTCAATGAAGGAAAATGACCAAGTTAGCCACAAAGGAAAGAGCAGGCTAGCTGTGGGATACATGAAGAAGAATGTTCATCATTATAGAAATTGTTGAAATATTGCTTTGCCTCAGAGACTGTGGCTATGACTGAGAGGACTGAAATCTGTCTAGGCATAATTCAGGGGCTGTTCTAGGTACAGTAGCAATTGCGAACTTTAATTTCATGTACTGAGGGGAGTTTATGTTTACTTAAAGTAGGAAAGAAAACAACATTCACAGAAGAATTAAAAATTAAGTTTCACATGTGCAGGGTGAGATCATGAGAACAAAATTAAATTGACCTGATTCTAGGAGCCCTTTTCAAACTGAGGCCAGAAAAGTGTGATGCAGGAAATGAAGATGAACAATGATTTGACTTCTGCAGTTCAAACTTTAAATACCTATGACTTTTTCCTCTGTTATCAGCAAGCCATCACCAAAAGATTGCTGACTTGGATTCTGACCAGCCAGAGTTCTGAGTTTTCTTCTCTATCCCTAAATATACTTTGTTACTCTTGGGTAAAAACTTTGTGGCTGAGGAATGAAGTTCATCTCTACATTTTAGACAATTGTAGATTGTGGAAACTTCAACCTTAGATTTTTCTGTCAGGGTCTAAGATTGTGCCAGCTGTTCTGCAGACATTTGTGATTAGTCCAAAGCTTATCTATTTGAACTTGGATAGTTCATTTTAACCCTTTCTGTCACTTCACAGTAACAACTGAATCTCTTTTGATTGATTAATTTCAGCAAAGTTGTTATATTATTAACAAAATCACTGTTACGTTGCTTGTGTTGTATTTACAGCTTCCCAATGCTCTGCGGCAGCCCACACAGGAAGCTCTCTTGAGAGAGTACTGTCGTTTTCAACATCTGATCTGGTCCATCATCTATTTTACTTTGAATAGTAAAAATCTTAGATTGAAGCCTGTTTTTATTCCTACAAATTAGTAAAATTATAAAAATGTTTCCGTGAAAATTGATACAGACTGATAATTAGTGTTTCTCAAATGGGAGATTGCTTAAAAATGAATATTTCAATTTACTTAAGAAAGAAGTGCAATGATTTTCTATGATTTTAATTATGTTTATCTTGTATACATTAATCTCGATTAAAAAATTTAAACATACATGAGTCAATACCTTCATAGTTTTGTTTTAAAATAAACTACAAATGATAAAGCTTGGTTTTAATCCATTATTTAACGCTTTTCATTTGCATTTGAAATGTTTTGTGATATATCTTTAATTCAGATTAATACAAATTTGCATATTAAAAATATTCCAATGAGTTAAACCTGCAAGAACTTATTAATAACATGCTACTGGTGATAAAACAGAGGTTGTGGTGCTCAAATAATATCAGAGAGCTGCTATAGATTTCTATGGTACAACTACATTTCAAATGTGGAAATTGTGAGTCTTCATTTTTATTTTCTTGTTCATGTACAATACTGGCTTGCTTCATTATTTTTCACTACTTGTACAAGTGTCATTAAATAAGATAAATGTTATTTCAGGCATCTATTTTTCTTCATTTTCAATATGGTGGCTGTGCAGAGAGGAATAAGTGACACTAATAACTCCATGCAAAAGTAATTTTCAGACACTGATACCTTTCAAAATAAAACAAGGATTAACATGTAAGATAATCGATACTGATCATTTTGTAACTTATAAGTTTTAACATTTTCTGTTGCTTATATCAATAATAATGCCTATTGTTACACATAAGTATTAAAAAAGCATGTTCATAATAGGGTAAAATTACTGCAATGAGTCCTCATGCATTCATAAATATTTAAAAAAAGATATGCTGACCTTCATTTCACCTTCATTTCTTGTATTATCTTAATAATTTGCAAGGAATTAATGCTATTCTAGCACATCATCAATAGAAGAGAAATCTACAGCAGCTCTCTGATATTTGAGCACCACAAGCTCTGTTTTATCACCAGTAGCATGTCATTAATAAGTTCTTGCAGGTTTAACTCATTGGAATATTTTTAATATGCAAAGGTCTTTGACAATGATTTCTAATTCCTCTGAAATTTGTTTTTAAAATACCTCAAAGAATTAATGACTTACCAAGCAATGTTTTAGTGGTGGTATAGATCTTTTCAAAACAAAACAAATTATGCTTTGAATGAGATAATGAAGCAAAATATAAAATAAAAGATTATTTTAAAGAAGTAATTTCTCATTTTGTGATTATGTTAGGTCATAAGAAACAAGCATTGTTTTAATAATGTGTTAGATATTTATATCTTCAATTTTCATGAACAGAGTATTTATCTGAAAAATTGTGACTTATGATCACAGCCAACAGTCACTTACTATTGTATCTATTTATTGTATTTATTTTCTTCTTATTGTAGCTTCCATTTTAGAAGCCATGAACATTCCAGAACAAGAAAAGATGCAAATTGCACATCTCACAATACATCAATTATTTCAATAAAAAATAATTCAAAAATATATTTAAAAACTTTTCAAAATCGTGGTGCCCTGTGGAACTACAATTATATGTATCACATTCAAAATATTTTGAAGTTATTCCTTAATTATTTGCTTTTTTAAACCAGCATAATCAGTAGTTCTTATTCTTCATCCTAATAATCTTTTGTTGTCCTTTTAAAATAACACATTAATTTTCACATTGCCATTCTAATTTATGTTAATTATATTTCTTTAATAAACTTTATACAACTGTTTTTTATTTCAAAACTGAAAGATTTTCTTCTTTTCCTTTGTTCTGTACATGTCTCCTTGTTGGGTGTTCTTTCCTGTGTTTATTTCTTGTGTACTTTGTTTTAAAAAAAAGCCTAATACTTGAACATGAATTTTTCAAAGTATCTATTGTGAAAAATTCCTATTATGCTTCATTTTTAATCATCACATACAATAGGAAATTATTTTTAACAAATTCAGAGTGCAGCTAATGTGATATGTAGGTAGGCACTATTACACCCAAAAAAAAAAAAAGTCTAGAAGTATTGAATTTCTACCCATACTACTTCACAATAAAGAGCTTACAAAATTATTTGAGTATGTGC
This sequence comes from Dinomys branickii, assembly GCA_004027595.1. NCBI lineage: Eukaryota > Metazoa > Chordata > Mammalia > Rodentia > Dinomyidae > Dinomys > Dinomys branickii. The sequence goes on along the minus strand of PVLD010007136.1, from coordinate 85,140 downwards.
ATTTATTTATTGATGGTCCTCATTAAGGAAGATAAAGAATATGAGATCAGAAATTCCTGAAATTTTTTCTAAATTCAGTAGTTATTATAAAATAGTAGTGTTGTAATGAGACTTTTGAATTAATTGTTGCTTAAAATAAAGAGATTGTAAAACAATCATCACTGGCATTATTAAATTGTTAAAATGGATTTGCTATGTCAAAAGTAAAAATGTATATTTAATAATATGACATTATAAAACTCTTACCCTTATTATAAATGAATTCAATAGGACACTTCATGGAAAACAATTACATATTTTGTAGCATTGATGTACACAAGTAAGGAAAGCTGTAGCAAACATTCATGTCATATATAAATAAAAAACGCATGGGTATGTTGCTCTTGATCTCTTTTAAAATGATGTTATATCTAAATGTAAATGCATGTAATGTAATAGACACACTACTTGTACAGGAATTAGTTTCCTAAACCAAATAACAGTGGTTTACAAATAGGAACTATATTTTCACTGTGAATTTAAGTAGTTCACACATTTAAGAAAATTAAAATATATACATAGCAGTCACTTTAAGTTTTATATTTATTAGTAAAGAAGAGTGGCTCATACTGTGATACTAAAGAATATACAAAGAGTTCATATACTGTCAATTTAATGCCATAACCATAAATGGAAAAATTGACTAGATTTAACCAATGCTTTCTTTCGATGAGTTTTCTTAAATAGCCTCTTAAAGTTGATTCTCCTAATGAATACCATATTCACTTCAGGAGAGCAGACACACACAAACACAGCACTCCTTGAGAGACACATGTCTGTGAATGTCTCACTATTTCATACTCTATGAATCTCAAACATGTTGATTCAACATCTTCAGGTATAAGTTTGCTGTTGTTTGTTTTTGAGCTATTTGCATCAATATTTATAACAATAACATAATACATGAACCCATATACAGACATGCAAATTTAGTCAGACAATTAATCTTCTCAACAACAGAAAAAATACAAAAACCAAAAATCCAAAGACAAAAAACAATATATTTACACTTCGAAGATATCAATGGATAAAGCAATAACCACTGTTGAGACCATGTCACCTTGTCTGTAGATTAGTTGTGACTGTACTATTTTTTAATGCTAATTGGTGTCTGTTTGTTCGTATGTTTTTGTACTTTTATTTTTTTAAATAAAAAAATAAATAACATAATACATAACAAAATATACATCATGTAAAATATATGTATAGAACATAGTATATACTAAGGTACTATACTCTATAGAGAGCACATATATGAAATCATACTATGTTAAAATATTAGTATAAATGTATATAAATATGTACACAACTCTAAAAACAGTACCTATAGTTGGAAATGTCAATATGAGTCGTATTACAATGGATTGGTCTGGATTTTTTCTGAAGACGCAGACTTATGCAAGGTCACATTCTGGTGAAGCAAGCGGACAAAGCCTGCCCTCACTTTATATCTAATGACCCTTTGTCCTTCCAAGCGATGCTGTCATTCTCTCACTGAGGTGACTCTTCTGTTTGTTCATTAAATTGAGTGTTAGAATAAATTTTCAAAAGTTTATTAGTGTTTTGGTGTCACAGCTTTTCTCATCATAGTACTTCCATAATTTTCTTAAACGACTTTTTTATGTTCAGCACATTTCATGAGATTTGTCTAAGGAGTAATTGAATTGTGTTAGAAAAATCATAAATCTTTTTTCTGTATGTGTGTCAATTAGTGTGTATACGTGTGATGGTCAAATCATTTTGCATTGCTTGTTATGACAGATTTTCTCAAACCGAGGATTTATAGTCACTGAAAGGTGAAAATTCTAAAATGAAGCCACAGGCATCACACAACAGTTTTCTTTATGTGTATGAAGTTGAGAAAGTTATAAGTAATGATATTTCAACTACATATGTATATTTGTAAAAATAGGTTATATTAGCTCTGTGGAAAAATATACATTATATGCCAATGTTACCAACTTTTAAAATATATCACAATTGTTTTAGGATAGAGAAATTTTGAATTGTGTTTTAGTAATATTTTCACCTTTAAAAATGTATTGCCGACCATTCTAATAAATTTCCAATTAACATTACTTATTTTAAAATTACTTTAAAAATATTCTTATAATTATTATTATACCTTTGGTAAAAACAATTTGTCCATCAGTCATTAGTGTTAAATAAGAGAAGGATAAAAATCATCTTTTATTATTTATACTCATGAGGAGAAGCAGAGGCAAAATTAAAAACGCTAAATTATTTCAACTGAATTAAAAATACTAAATTATTTCAACTGAATTAAACTATTTGTGTTACGTCTTCCAACTGACATTTCATATCCTTTAACTTGCCAGGTTTAAATTTATCAAACACATAACAAAGCGATTGAACTCAGTAAATTGGTAGAGGTAGTTATCATGCTGTCGGGATAACACTCTGATGTTGACTATAATGGTTTAAATTATTTAGATCAATGTTTCTGCTGAATGAAAATAAAGCATTCAAAAATTAAATGTATGGAAGAACTGTCAGTAAAATAATTAACTAGTAGATGGATGCAGAAGGAAACTATTACTCTGGAAGATACAGAATATTCAAAAAATTTTAATTTCAGATATTTTTTGACACTAGTCCATTTCTCTAAAAGGAGCAAGGAAACCGTAACTTTGAAGTGTTGTCTCATATGAAATGTCTCTCCTTCAAGCTCTACACTTGGGAAAACTTGAACCAAATAGTTATTATCTTAATATCTGTTATTATATTCATTCATAAATGTGCACATTTATAAAATTTGCAAAGATTTTTAAAATGGAAGAGGAATGCACTTGGAAAACTGTGCACCCAGACTTAATGGTTCTAATTGAAAGATCAAGTTCCTGGGAATAATCCAAGAAATTGACTTTGTGAAATCAGAAAATATAAGATTTTAATAGTAAAACATCAGATATATGCCTGTGAATGTGCACACATACACATGTGCCCACACACAAGTTAGAAATACACTCAACCGCATTACAAAATACAAGATTCATATACAAACTTGAAATGTTTCTGTACATTAATTATACATTAATGAACAATCTGAAAATGAATTTAAGAAAACAAGTATGTTTTAACAGTTCAAAGAGCATAAAATACGAAATGTAACTTACAAATGCAAGTACAAGATTTACAAGCATTGAAACACATTCACTGAACATTACAAAGAAAAATGAAAGAAATTAAAATGTAAAAATATATGCACATTGCTTGCAATAATTCAATTCTTAAAATGCAAGTAATCTGCAGGTTTCCACCCTCGTGTGCTTGCACTCATGTGGCCCCAGCCTGGAAGCAGAGGGTGGCCAACGAAGGGGAATCCGCGGATGCCTTGATTGGGACCCCCAGCCCCTAATCAGTCCATGGTAATAAGCAATAAGGCACATAATTTAAAAGGAAAGTGCCATTGTCTTATGTGCATGTGAAGACTGGCTTGATTATGACCATCAGTGGAGGAGGAGAACAATGATTATGATTTTGCTATATTTATAATATTCCTTTTTTGAATTAAATATATACAATATTCTGTAAATTACCTAAATTATCTCAACCTATTTTCACATAAACTTGGGGGTACACTTATTATTTCAATTTTATGAATGAGAAACTGAATTACAAAGGCACTGTAAAGAACTTGCCCCAAAACAAATCAAAGTGTAATGGAATTAATAATCCTATGGAGTTGCACCTGCCTCCATAGCTAGCGCTCTGGCTTTATGGACACTGTACCAATGAGCAGTGATTCTAAAATCTTGTTAGGACAGATGCTCTAGAGTTCTTTTTATGACAAATGCTTAGGTTCCATTTTTTCCATATCTGGATATAGTGTAGCCATATCTGAAACAGCATAATTTAAAGAGAAAATTCTACATATTTTAGTTTGGGATTAGATAATGGATATTTAGGTTCAAATTTTGTGTTTCTAATTATGTGACCTTGGGCATGCTACTCATGCTGTGAGTTTCAAATATTTATTGGATTGATAAACATGGATGATATTCCTCATGTTATAGAATTACTTTAGAGTTTAAGAATATCCTGTCTGCTTTCCATACAGTAAGTTGCCGACTTAGGAATGAGCTGCATTCCAGGAAAGTACTCATAAGTTGGATTCATTCGTAAGTCCACCAAAGTGAGTCTTATAAAAATTTGACACAAACACTCAATATAGTGTTAACAAAACAGATACACAAAAATACAGTAAGTCTCTGACTGTAAAGTATAGCACTGTAAGCATAACTGTGACACTTCCAACAGACACATGAGCTATTTCTGCAATGTGTTCACATCTAAGAATGTTCATAATAGGAGGTTGTTTCATATCTGTGCATGTTTGCAACTTGGATGTTCTTAAGTCAGGGACTTACTGTAATTGTATCTTATAGTATATGGTGCATGAAGTCCTGAGAATAAAATGACTTTTCAAAAATTAAAATAATATTTTATGTACATATAATTGCCCATATCTTTATGATAACAATATTCATTTTTTACCTCATATGACCTTTCTTGAAGTACTTAGAAATTGGTATAAGGGTCATAAAAATGTTTATACCTTTTTTAAAGTAGCATGTCTGGGATTTTAATTATGTAATCAATCTATTGACTCATTTTAAAGTAGTACTTCATCCTATTCCAAATTATCTTTCACTAATAACTTTCTCAAAGTCTTGTAAATAAGAGTAACCCATGGACTACAGTTCTCTGTGGCAGTAATCTTACCTTTACCCTTGAGCTTTGAGGTGGTGCATTTTCCCTGTGTCCTATTTCATTGACCTCTGAGTTTTCCTTTGCTTCTCCTTCACTATGCCACAGATTCCCTCATCTTTTGCCCTTGTATTATTGTACATTCTGGCCACATCACTAGACGTGACTCTTATGTCAATGACTGCATTCCCACTTGCAGAACTGAACTGCCAACTGGAAAATATCTATATCTGTCTTATCAGCATCTTTCATTTATGGTTTCAGTGAATTTGAATCTACACTAATGTAATTACAAAACTTTTCCTCTGTAGGGGATGGCAACTCTTAGCAGATCATTTTTAAGATAGAATAATTTTATTCTTAGTACAGGTCTTGAAATGTGTCTTGAGGGATATCTGGGAAGGGTTGTAGAAAGTTAACTTTGCAGTTGAGTTTGCCCTGGAATGCTTCTCCAAAGACAAAGAACACCCCAGCCCAGATAATCACCTATGATCCTGCCTGGGTTGTTTCATCCCTTCTCTGGCCCTCCTTAAACATTGTAAGCATAAAGGAATGCATAGGTGTGAAAAGGGGAACAAACAGAACAGAGTGCAGGAAGTATACATCCTGATGTTGGGCTCATGAGGGGGCCTGATCCAGCCACACGGGACAAGGAAAACATCGTGTGGCCACCTGAGTCAACAGCTGTAATGTTCCATTGTGTTACTATGGAAACCAAAAAATGTATTTAAGGTGGAAACGAAGATGAGGATGGTGCTGACGTTGCCTGACTTGTTAGGTGGGAAATGCGCAGTGGCCAGCCTAAATTCAATAAACTCTGTTTACCCTAAAATTGAATCCTTCCGGTCTTCTGTGGAAATCAACCCATCTGCTGCTACATTTTAGAGGTACACCTCTTTTTTACATCATCCATTGAACAGTTCATTAGTAACACTTTGCTAAATGATACTGAAGAGAGTATTATGCTGGAGTATTTATCGAAACTGTGGTAATGAAAGTTTTCATGATTATTTTTTAAATGTGAGAATCTTCTGCAGGTGTGAGGATTTGCAAACCAAGAGATTGTGGGTGTGGTGAGGAAAGACGGGGGAAGGAGACATAAAAAGCATTAAGACATGTAACATTCATGGACCAGCTCCCCATGGTAAATGTAGTCACTATATATTGTAAGTACATACTTATAAACATTTAAAAATTAATATATGGAAATATATTAAAAGTCTTCACAAGGCCTCAAAGTTGCATATGTGAATGAAAAAGTATAATTGCTTTTGTTTTTCTTTTACATAATGAAATTCTATAACATTTTGGCCTAAAATATTGGGTATTGATAATATACCCTCGTTATTGCAGGCTGATCAGCTTCACAATCTCCTGAACAAGTGGATGGTGAAGGCTAAATAAAAGAGGCAAATGGAATGATTTTAGGGCTCCAAGGGGATCAGAGCCTCTGAGATGCTTTGCAGACTAAGACCTAGACCTTCTCTGGGTGGCTCATATTTATTAGTTATCAGAAGTGAGGGGAGTACTCAAGAAGGGAGGAACGACTCAAGGAATTCTCCAAGTAAGGTATTAAATTAATCCACCTGATGCCTACAGTCTTTATGTAGTTGAGATTGGATCCAGGTGTCCTTGGCTGTGCTCTTTTCTTATCTTTTGAGGCTTTCTGGCTTCATCTACCATTATTGGCCTTAGTCGGGATTACAGACTCACAGAGGGTTGCTTACTGTAAGTCCACCACCCATCTCCAGACAGGGAGCCTAGGCCTCGTACAGACTCACAAGTAAACATGAAAAACCAGTCGGTTAATTTAAGTCCTGCTCATGGCTGCTTTGTAGTGGTCTCCATCAACTGGTCACAAGCTAATTCACAGAATTACAGTTTAGAGTATAATAGGGTTAGAGAGAGGTTACCATTCATTTTGTGTTATACTCCTCCCTAGCATTTGTAATGGTTTCTTCTACTTCATTCCTGTTTTAGTGAATACTACATCATTTCAATTAAGCAATTATGAAGAGGTTCTTTTCTGTGAAAATTCCAAGTCATATAAGATAATAAACAGACCTAAAATTAAAGCACTTTTGAGAAATTTGGGAGCCTTTCCTCTAGCCTTGAAAAATATTTTACATTCATATGCAAATCTTGTTATATAATTTTGAAGCCAGTGATTTACACCTTGGTTCTCCTTAAGTTATGTCTATTCTTTACTGTAACTAAAATCAGATATGATATACTCACTTGGCGATGTCAGAGAGGCTGGGCCACTTCACTGCACGATGTTTCCAATGCAGCAACCTCATAGATGTTTCCATACCAGAAGTAATGCAATGATGCACATGGTGTTATAAATAAGTGAAAGTTTTGGCTTGTATTCTTAGTAATAGCTTGACTATCTTTTTGAGAAATTATTGTAGCTTTTAAAAAATATTGAACTCTACTTTCCCAGTGTTATTCTAAGGTAAGATTACATTTTCCTGAAAGAAATCAACTTGCAATTCCCCTCTCTATGAATTTGGAACTCCCCTCCCAGAAATAGTGCAGTCTCTGTTGTACATGTAGGAAAAGAGAGAACTTCATAGCTCACATTTACATCCATTCTATTGTAGCGATTATTGAGGAAAGGAAACTTATACAAATCAGTTGCTAGCCTTGATGCATATGCATTAAATGTTTTTCCCAGTATATTTTGTGCATTTATTATCTTACTCATGTCTTTACAAACCTGAAACATTAAAATTACTGACTTCTGATGTACTAAAAAACAAAGTTCTTACATTTGTGTTTTGACTAGACCAACTCTTCCTCTTATCACCATTGGTGAAATATGTATAAAGTACAAATTACTGTCTTAGAGATAAATAGTATTTTTTAACACATCTTTTGGAAGTCATATAGAAAGTTATGAGGTAAGCAGCTTTTCAGTGAAATAATCTTTTGTACGCTTAGTTAAAATTTGACTCATTTGAGAAGAATGAGTCTTAATAGGGATTATTAAATTTGCTTGAGGAAAGATTTATTAAAAGGATTTTCTCAGTTTATCAGTTTTTTTATTAGGTTTATTGGTACAATTTAGACATTCATAATGATCGCATACATTATAGAGAACTTGTACCTGTACAAACTCCTGTCCAAATTAAAAATGTAAAAATACAAAGTCTTAAATTGATTTTCTAAGTCCCTTCTGTGGGCACCACCTATCCTAGTACCCCGTAAAATTAGTAGAAATCAGGAGAGAAAAAGAAGAGATAATTAGAGCCATGTTTCTATCTTTGGAGATTGTACATTTGTGAGTGGGGGAAAGCAGAGTCACATTACACGACTCCATGTTCTAAACAGTGCAAATGAAAATTGAGAAAGCCTGACAGTCTATTAAAATATGTATGTAATCACGGGAAATATATTGTTTTATTCCCTTAGCAAATACCGAGTTTAAAAATCCTACTCAGTAGATTGTTATTTCTCTGTACCAAGCAGATCTATTTATTAAACCGATAGTTTTACGAGGCATGGTGGTACAAATCTGCAATTCCAGCACTCAGAAGGCTGAGGCAGGAGGATTGCTGCAAGTCCAAAGCCAACCTGGGCTACGAAGTGATTTCAGGGTCAGCCTGAACTGCATAGCAAGACCTTGCTTCAAAAAGGCAAAAAAAAAAAAAAAAAAACCAACTTAAACTGATAGTAGCTTGAGTTAGCAAGTTTTGTTAAATACTTCTATTTTATATTTTAGTGGAAATATATTTAAGTGTAATAACTGGTTCCCCTAAAGTATAAAAGTATAATATTCTGGAAATATTCCAGAAAATGGAGTGCTAAATTATTCTTTCATCTCTTTTTACTATACTATACATGGATATAGCAATATAATAAAATTATTGTGTGTTAAATATTGATGCATTTCAAATCATTTGTAATAAAACGTGACAGAGTTAAGTATATGACTTCATTTTCACAAAAAAGGCAATAAATGAGATATATGAGCAATGATATCATCATGTCTTGTGTGGCAACCTTCGGGATGTTTAAAAGAGGGCATGTCTTTTGAACAATTTTAATAGGCTTCCTAGGAGCTTTAATTAGTTAGAGTTCCAAACAGTAGCTGACAGCTAGCAGAATTTCTTCTCTTGAGTTAAAGTGAAAATAATTACATTTCAGAAAGAATAATTTTCCTTCTATCACCCTTTATCAGTCAGGCTGGCTTAAAAAATAAAGCGAGAAAAAGAGCAATATGAACTTTATGGGATGACAGTAATGTAAACAGACAAATTAGAACTTTGGAGACAATAATGAGCCAGTTTTCAAAATGGAAATTCTGATTTCTCAGCCAGTTTCCACACTGCGTACTTAAAGTATAAAGTATTACATAATAAAATCCATTTTAGGAAAAAAGCAACTCAAAATATTCAGCATAAATGGATATTTGTGTTAGAAATTTCTTACTCATCTACATTTAAATATGTGCATAAGTAATACACTAACATATTATTAAACAGTACACTTCTATGAGCCGTCAAAAAATTTGAAATTTCCTTAGGTTTTTTTTTTTTTTTTTGAGACAGGGTCTCACTCTGTAGATCAGGCTTACCTTGAATTTATTGTGTACCCTACACTGGCTTTGAACTCTCAGTGATCCTCCTGCCTCAGCCTCCCAAGTGCTGGGATTATAGATGTGCAACACCATACCCAGCCAGATTTCTTTTAAAGTGTGAGGAAAAATGACTCATGAACATAATACATATACTACCCATATAATATATCAAGATTTTAAATGAAAGTATATAGGTAGCCTATAAGATGAAAAAGCAAATCTTTATAAACAGTGAAATTCAAAATTTCCCAACTTACTATTTTAAAAGACCACTTGCTTATAAATAGAAAATGCTACATTACTTCATTATTTAGAATTATACAAAAGAAGATTCACTAACAAAATGGCAAAACATAATTGTGATGTGAGATATCTTTGGTCATCATTTTTGCCTATTCTTGCATTTCACTTTTGTTCAGTCCTGAGCATTGGATTCAGAGATTCTGCACTGACCTATAACCCTACCTTTTTTGAGATGGTCTTGTTAAACTGCTCAGATTGGGCTATAACTTGCAATCCTTTTGTCTTAGCCTCTAAGAGCGCTTGAACTACAGAAATGTGCCACCATGCCTGGCTCTATGTTCGTTTTATAGATAGTGTTTTCTTAGGACATTTTTGCAGTGCATTATGACTTCTTCACTGTAGGGAATGGGTAGAGGGATGTAACACATCTCAGTTCTGTTTCCTCCCTTCCTCCCACCCCCACTTTCATGTTGCAAGCATCAAATTCATTCATTTATCTCATAATATAGGGCAAGGAGACTCTTAACATAGCATTTTAAAGATAAAATAGTTTTAAAATTAGTACAAGACTCAAAATATGTCATAAGAAACATCCTGGAGGGGTCATAAAAAGTCAACTTTACAACCACCTATGACCCTGCCTGGGTTGTTTCATCCCTTCCCTGGCCTTAGATAAACATTGTAACCATAGAGGAAATGTTATCTAAAGGGCAACATATAGAACAGAATACAGAAAGTATATATCATTGTGGTTGGCGGCATGACCATGGCCTGACCTAGTCACATGGGAAAAGGACAACAAGGTGTGGCCAGGGCTGGCTACCACATTCCAATCTGTTACCATGGGAACCAAAAAGGTATATAAAGTGGAAACAAAGGCAGGCAGGGGCCCACATTCTTGATCTGCTGGTCAGGGATGTGTGGTGACTGCTCTAAAATTAATAAACTCTGTTTGTCCTAAATAGAATTCTTTGGTCTTCTGTGGAATTCAGCCCATTTTTGCTGTTACAATAAATTTATATAAAGTTACTTATCATATATATGTGTGTATATATATATATATATATATATATATATAAACAACTAGACTAATATGCCAAAAACATATCAAGCACATTCCCTTTTGAAAGAATTGTGTAAGATGTGCATGTTGAATTCAGTTCCTTTAAATACTGGTAAGTAAACCATTGCTTTGCTGTGGCAGGAAGACTTGCTTTCTGTAGATCAGAGCTGTGAGCTTGAATTTAAAATTGTTATACAACTTGAGTTCCAAAAGTAACACAGAAATTTCAGGGAAAAAAATAAGTTCAACAATAATAGCAATGCCATTTACAGAAATATACAAGAATATAGGTGTGTGAATCCAGTAGAAATTGCAAAGACAGCAGTAGTGAGAGGACAGATTAACAGGAGAAAATGAAGTAAGAGTAGCAAATATTAGAATTATGCTGTGTCTTGGAACTATCACTACATACCATTTATTTCTTCGTTAATTTCTTGAAACATACTGGAGCTTCTGGTATGCATCTCTATTGATCAGCCTTCCTATTTTCATTTTTACTTCCTTTTAGTTTGTTTTCTGTTGACAAAAATATTTAACAAAACAGACAATGTGCTTTTGTTGTCATTGCTTTTGTCCGTTCTAGCTAATCTGCTCTTTAGAATCTGAGTCTACAGTTACCTTCTTTGTGCCACAGTGCTAGTACCAAGCAAAAGATACAGTGACAGCTGCACACAATTACTCAGTTCTAGAACTGTTCATTCTATTGAGGCATACATTGTCAGCCCTAGTATCACAGCTTCACTGAATTGTTAATACTGTTAGTAATTTCTTGCTCTCCTAGTGTATAAGGGTCTGGTAGAAGTTACAGCCTGTGTTATGGTTGATACATTGTGTCAACTTGGTGAGTCTAGAGGTTTGGCTCAGTGACTCAGCAGGAAGCCAAGGTGCTTACTTTGTATACATTCTGAGCTGTGGAAGAGGAAGGTATGAAGATTATGCGAGTGCTACACACCCCCTGTGTGAGGGTAGGGTGTTTACAATGTAAGGGAAGTAGAAAGAGGCTCCTTGCCGCCATTCCTCCCTTTTGCTGGTTGTTTTTGAAATGCTCTGCTGCCATGAACATTTGCCCTCTGCCATGTGCCACTCTGCTTTTGAGCCAGCGAAGTATGGACTGAAACCTCCACAAACTGTAAGCTAAATTAACCTTTCCTTCCTTCATTTTGGGCATTGGGTATTTGGTCTCAGCAACGAGAGAAAAGTAACCAAGACAGAATTTGGTACCAAGAGTGGGGTTGTTGCTGTTACTATACCTGACCGTGTGGTTCAAGAGCCTTTGGAAATGGCTTGTGGGAAGAGTTTGGAAAAATTCGGAGATGTCGCCTGAAAGAGACTCACTAGAACACCTTTGGCTGTTCTGTCTGGGAAATTCTATTCAGAGCTCGGAAGACCAGAAGGCTGATAGAAATCCTGCCAGTGAAGACCAGGTTCTGGAGGTTTCTGTTGGGAAGGACTGCACTGGTTGTCGGACTCCAAATGATGTATGTTATGGTGTGGCAGAAAGTTTGTCTGCATTTTGCTTGTGTCGAGAGACTTTGCCTAAGACTGAGATTAAGGACAGCAGAGAACTGATTAATCTAGCAAAAGAAATTTCAAGGCAGTTGAATGTTGGGGAAGTGGCATGGCTATTGTTGGGGGCTTTTAGCCAGATTTATATGGACAATCAAGAGCAAAGAGCCCAGCAGGATGATTTAAAATGTTGTGAGTTTGGCTAGAAAGGAAGCTCCAGTAAAGCTGTGGACTGCAAAGGTAAGACTGAGGAGATCTCTATTGCTGAGAAAGAGCAAGAAAATGGAGAAGATGGCCTGAGGCTATCAGAAGAGGCAGCAAGGCTCCACCCTTTGCAGTCTAAAAACTGTAAAGGTGAGAGACCTTGCCTTGAGAAGGAAGCCACAGAGCACCATGTTCAAGAATGATGGTGGTTGCTCACCAGGTTCTAAAATGGAGGCAGCATAGAGAATTTGCTCCCCAGAATGGGATTCAGTGTGTCCAGCAATCCAGGCACTCAACCCCTATGGCCAAGAGAGAGGAAAGCTTGGCCATTGCTCCAGGTGGCAGCAGACTTTGGCATCATCCATGTGGCCCTGGCTTCAGGTACATGGAGAATGCAAGAGTTCTGAGGTTAAAAATTCTTCCACCCAGATTTCTGAAGGCCTGGGAGGCCAGGCAGTGTGCCCCTGAGAGGGCAGTGTGTGAAGCTGTGAGTGTGAAGCAAAAGGTGCACTGGAGACCTCAGAAGTTGAGAAAAGCCAGGATCATGGATCATTTGAGGAAGGCTACAAAGAGGGTGCCAAGTGGGCCCAAGAGAGAAGCCCTAGGAGCTGTAACCACCAGAAGTGCCATAGGGATGGACTCATGCAAGCCCTTTGGAGCCCACAATGTGCCACAAGTTGTTTCAGATGCTCGATATGGAATTACAGGACACAATGTCAGCCCTGCTGGAGTTTGGACTTGCTTTGGTCCCAGTGCTCTGTATTCCCCTGTTGGTACCTTTTGGAACAGTAATGTTTATTTTGTGCCATTGAATGTTTGAAGTGTTTAATTTTTCATTTGTATGGGGGCTTCTAAATAGAGTTTGCCTTACATCTCAGAGGAGACTTGGGATGGACTTTTCAACAATGTTGAAACTCTTGACTTTGGCAACCCTTGCACATGGACTAAATGCTTTGTGCATAAAGGGACGTGCATGAGTCCTTAGGGGATGAAATGTTATGGCTTTAATGTAATATAATGTCTTTGTATCTGGAGACTAGGTTAAAGAAATGTGTGTGGTTGCCAAGTTGACAAGGGGTGGATTGTTATGGTTAATACATTGTGTCAACTTGGAGAGTCTAGAGGTCTGGCTGAGTAACTCAGCAGGAAGACGGGGTGCTTAATTTCTGAGCTGAGGATGAGGAGGGCATGGAGATTCTGTGAGTGCTACATGTCCCCTGGGTGGGGGTAGGCTGTTTACAATGTAAGGGAGGTAGAAAGAAGCTACTTGCTGTCATTCCTCCCTTTTGCTGGTTGTTTTTGCTATGCTCTGCTGCCATGAACATTTGCCCTCTGTCATGTGCCACTCTGCTTCAGAACCAGCCAAGTACAGACTGAAACCTCCACAAAATGTAAGCTAAATAAACTTTTCCTTCCTTCATTTTGGGCGCTGGGTATTTTATCTCAGCAATGGGAGAAAAGTAACCAAGACAGCTTGTTATCTGTAAAATATTAACTTTACTTGAGTAAGTTAGTAGACTAATGAATTCTGGGTGTGTCTGTGGATAATTCACATGTAGGCCACATCCTGATAAAGAAAAACTCATCCCAATTACAGGTGCCACCAATCTATAGGCTTTTCAATTAGACACAATGAAAAAGGGGGCAAATAGGAAACTATTCCTTTCTTTAAGGGAACTCCAGTGTTCACCATTGTCTTTGGCTAAATCAGACTTGGGGTAAGCCTCCAACTGTGACTTGCAGTCCAAGATACCAATCTAGATCGAGTCAGTTCTAATAAAAGTGAATCACTGAGTCTCCTGAGATTGAAAGGGACAGATATAATTAGCTTGCCACTGCATCACAGGCTGGGCTTTACATGAAGTGTTATCATATGAGAGGATTGGCATTATTCATTACTTCTGACAGGGTGGGCACTCAGCCATGGCCGCAGTTAAATCAGTCTTACCATCAGAGAAACTCTACTGTTGAACAGTTCATAGTACCTAGCCTTTCTAGCAGGCTGCTATATTTTTAACCCATTGTAAAAGTGCACTAATGCTTAAGAACAGAGATTAACTGCGAGCCACAGAAAGATTCATCTTGTTTATCTAGTTGTCAAATCATTGTTCTGCAGGGAATGCTCTCTGATAGAGTTTGATAGTGAAAGAAAAATATCCACAGGCCTTTTTACTTACTCATTTCCATAGGTTTACTTACTTTTGTTTTATTCAATACCTTTTTTTATGTAATCTACTATTTCTTAGTCCTTCAGGTGTCCGATCCACCTAACAAGCCATTTATAATCAACTTTGACATGAATACAGTCTTAGACTAGTTCCCCCTTCATACAATGTACAAGTACCACATGTACTACATTTATCTCTGTTCAGTTAGGTGTTTCCCACTTACTACTGTACCTTATGGACTTCAAAGTGTTGGCATCTTGTGTGGAAATATTTCATTAATAGCACATATCTACATTTCAAGCAAACATATCTGTGATGGGTTGTGTCTGGATGTCACCCAAAGCCTCATGCAGTCATGGGGGTCTTCTAGAGTTTATGACTGATCCATGGTCCAATGCTGGGATTATAGGTGTGAGTGCTACACCCTCCCTGGGGCAGGTAGTTTGCATGCAATGTAAGGGAGGGAAAGAGGCTGCTTGCCCCAGTTTCTCCCTTTTGCTCTTTTTGCTTTACTGTTTTCCACCACCATGAACTGTTGCCCTCTGCCTTGTGCCACCCTGCCTCAGAGCCAGTCAAGTATGGACCGAAATCTCCACAAACTGGGAGCCAAAAAACATTTCCTGCCAGGCGTGGTGGTGCACGCCTGCAATCCCAGCACTCGAGAGGCGGAGGTGGGAGGATCGTTATGAGTTCGAGGCCAGCCTGGGCTACAAAGTGAGATCAAGGCCAACTTGAACTGCATAGTGAGACCCTGTCTCAAAAAGAAAGAAGAAATTTCCTTACTTAATTCTAGAAGTCAGGTATTTTGTCTTAGCAAAGAAAGAAAAGTAGCCAAGACAATATCTTTAAGTCAAGGCTGTCTTTTTCCCTTCTTGTGGACTGGTCACACGTGAACCACCACCAGGCAAAGTAATGCTGAGGGGAGAGCACTGGCAAAGTAGACGTAAATAAAATAGGTTCTGTGCCCAGTGCTGTATCATTGATTTAGATTATCTGGCCTTGCTTGTCTCCAATCCCTCATGTGCTCCTAACCTTGCATATTGATATAGGTTATATCAAGGTTATAAAATGAGCCACAAAGCTCATTTTTTTCTGGGGCACTTTCTGTGTTTCACCTTCTAGGTCAGCAAAGAAAAGGAGGAGTAGGAGGATTGTGCAGTATGTTTTGTGCTATCTCAAAATTCAGAATAGATTAGTGAACTTTGTACCCTGGTATTTTCTCAGTTGCTTAAGGTTTATATGTGCACCTTTAATCATAATATATTTTCAAAAATGTTATATCATCCACATATGGTATAAAAACATAAGATATTTAATAGCCATTTCTGCTCCTGATCTTTATGCTATTGTTATCAGGCATGTTTTTACTTATGAATATATTTCAAACTCTAACAAGTTCCTTTATTTTTCCTTAAAAGTTGTTTAATTCTAAAGAGATTTAAATATTAAAGAAAATACCCTGTTTGTACTAATATTTTTACTATGTGTTCTGTATTCTTTAATGTGGGTCCCTATTTATATGTGATCCCATGTATTTCTTGCCTCAATACTTAAAATTTTCTTACGTTGTGAATCTTCTGGTAATAAATCCTTTTAGTTTTTTAACTGTTGGAAAACACCTGTTTTAGCATTTCAAAGGCTCTTTCCCTGGATAAAGAAGTGTCTCCCCCCACCCCGCTTCCTCTCTCTCCCTTCCTCTCTGCCTCCATTCCTTCCCCCGTCCTCCTCTTTTTCTCCTTCTGTGTTTTCTCTCCCTCTCCCTGTTCCCTCTTTGTACTTAATATTTGTGTGCTATTATCTTCCAATTTGCATTATTTCCAGTCAGAAATTATATTCCATTTATACTTTTATTCCTTCATATATATATAAATATATATATATATTTTCAAATATATATATTTTTTCCTTTTTCTGCATGTATTATTTCTCCTTTCATACATTTTTAGGCATGATACATCTCTATGCTGTTTCCTTCATATTTATTGAGCTTGGAATTAATGGCTTCCCTAAATCCCAGTGTCCTTAATTTTTATGAAATTTTGTTACCCCTCCTCTCTCCCTGCAGTCTCGAAGGAATGTTTTCGGCTTCTCCAGGTGCCTCACAGCAGACTCATGCACTGCTCGTTTTGCGCCGCTTTCTCTTCCTGTGTATCGCGCGCTGCACCACGTTGTGCTGCGTTACTTGCTCACCTTTACCTCTGTAACGACTGCACTGGTCTTAATCCCACCCAGTGTAATTTTTAGGTCATACATTGTATACTGTTTTCTGTAGAACTTTGATTTGGAGATTTTAATAAGTCACCTGACTATGCTAAACTTTGCTTTTTTTGTTTTTTATGAAAAGGAATAAAGAGCCAGGCATGGTAGTGCACACCTGTAATCCCAGCACTAGGGAAGTTGAGGCAGGAGGATCCTTGAGAGTTTGAGACCAGCCTGGGCTACGAAGTGAACTCAAGGCCAACCAGAACTGCATAGCGAGACCCTGTCTCAAAAAGACCACAAAAATAAATAAATAAAACAAATCGGAAAAGGATTAGCGGGGACAGTAGCAGATGCACAGAGTCAGAAATATTCCAGTTCCCACTAGCCACACCAGAAAATCTCATAATTCATAACATTTCATGAAGGAAATCAAGGTAATCTTTCCTCAGCAGCCAAGAATATTTCCCCCTTTTCCCAATACTGCTCTGATTTCACCCTTATGAAACTATGTAATTTAAATACTATGTAAAGAACAGTTCATGCTATTTTTTTCTTCTTTTTAAATTTTCTGACCAATTTTTTGTGCTTATACCTGGTAATCTGAGCAAACTGATAAGAAGACAACAATATGCAATATAACAACCATTGTTGAATTCCTATCATCTTGTTTAGTGAAATTCTGCATCGTTTTACAAATTTTTTTCTATTCTCTTTTTAAAAACGATTTTCGTTTTTGAGACTCTTTCATTGCATTAGCATGAGCTGCTCACAGATGATTTTCTTTGTATTTTTGCCTGCTTCTGTTGTAAAGTGATCACCAGAAATACTATTGTGGAATATATTTTGCAATGTTTTCAGTTTCACGTATTTCATTTTCAAATATTGCTTTTTCCAGTAAATCACAATCGTATTCTCTCCCTCCCTCCTTTTCTCTCTCCTGGGATTTCAGTTCCTTTTGTTGAGTGTTCACGGTATTTCCTGCATCCATCAGTCACACTCCCCATGTGAGACACGTTTCATTTTTAAACTTTCCCTATTGGCATCGCTAATATTTTAACCTGACTCCAACACCCATGTTCTCATTTTCTCTTCCAGTGTACAGGTACTGCTATTACACACGACGATGGATCCATAATTTTATTCAGTTAAGATCTTTTAAGCCACGTCTAGTGCTTCCAGCAAGGAGAGGAATCCCAGTGTCAGACGGTGACACAGGAGAAGCAGTTAGTTTTGCTCCCATCCGCTGTTTGATTAGTGTTGGCAGCCCAAGAGTTTTACCCTTCCTATCGCTTCATCTTGAAGTATATGTTGGATTTGGGGCCATGTAAACCATGGTTTGTCTTCTCTATTCAGTAAATTCAGTTTTATTATAGATTAATGTCCTATGATGCAATGCTTTCAGATCTCTGACCCTGTTGTATGTTGCTTCCAATTTCAATGAAAGTATTTCTTTTCTCCAAATTAACTTCTCAAATTGATGCACTGTGTAATATTAGTAGTCACTAATATTACACATCAGCTGACAGTGTTTTGCCTTATGGCAAAACATACGATATTTTATACATATAGGAGATGCCTCATAAGTGTCTCATAGAAGGTGATAAGGCTAACATAACATATTCAGCTTTTAAAAAAATTTCCCAAGCTTATTTCATGCAGTTTGCCACTGATTCAATACCTGTTGGGTCAGTCAAATATTGTGTCATTATAATGGTGATCAATGATGCTTGCCACATAGCTTTGTGCAAATGTGCTATTATTTATTTTCAATTTAAATCATATTTAAAATGTATTATCCTTTTTAATGTTTTCTTTATTGTATATGCATTTTAAGGGGAGAGAGTTCCTTTTCCTAACTAGCATCCCTTTTATTTACTGCCCCAGTGCCTTTAATTTATCTTGCTGTTTTGTATTCAATGGCATCTTAATTAATGAGGCTTATTTATTTACAGGGATTCACTGAAACATGAATGATGAGATTCATTTAAGGTACCAAGCATTTCTAGTACCAGTTGTATCAGATAATTATGTTTGCCTGTTCATTCCCCCTCAACTCAAGTTACTACACAAACATTCTCATCTAGACTAAAAGTAAATTTTCATATTGTTTCTAATATTCATGTTCTAATACTCTAATACAGTAATTAATTTTTGCTATGTGGAAAATTATCTTAGTATGCTGTTGTCTTAATTTTCAGTATACTATTTTAAAAGTTAGTTCCTCGTTGTTACTAATTTCTATTAATTTATGTGAATTACTCTGTATCTTACTTCATCAGTAGCATTTGTGTAGTGTCCATTTTGACTATTTCTGAATAGCAGTCCAGCTTAGTGTGATAATTTTCAGAGTAAAGTGAAAGCAAAATGTTTTACTGATGTACAAGAAAAGTATGTTGTCATGGCTTATAATTATTTTATCTAAAAATTAAACAGGTGAATATTTAAGTAATGGTTGAATTTTGTGTATCAATTTGATTTTAGCACATAGTGCCCAGCATCTGGCTAATCGCTATTGATTGTGAGGGTATCGGGGGAAGGTTTTGGACACTGTTTGAATAGGTAGATTGGGTAAAGCAGAATGTCCTTCTGAATGCGGAAGGTCTTCAGTCATTCCACACAAGACAACAGAACAAAATGTAGAGAAAGAAGAAACCTTCCTCTCTGTCAGGAGTGTAACATTGACCTTTCCTAACCCCCATACACTGGCTGAAGCATCTGCTTTACTTGGGTCTCCAGCCTGCTGGCTCTGGGGCTAAAATTTATGTCAGTTCCATTGGTTGTGAGGCATTTGGATTCATGCTGAAGCCGTTCACAAGTTACTCTGTGTCTTCGGGTTTTCTGTGATCCCTGAACATCTTGCCACTCCTCTCACTCAGGTCACCGTACTCTCTCTAGGTGGGTAAAGTTGGACAACACGTTAGTCATGTTTCACGCTGAAGAAACATGACTAACATAATATTATTGAAAATAGTAATAGATATATAATTGCTTACAACTCAATGAGGAGTCGTTGCATGGACACCTTTCCTGAAATACATCTTTCATTTGTTCCTCTGACTTCTTCCTTTTCTTATTGCATATTTTATGATTATGCATCCCATGAATGTTTTGGAGTTCTTCTCTTCCTCCCTGCACACCAGAATGAACGTTTTGAGGTTGTCCCTCTTTGGCTCGTCGGTCTCTTTACTTTCTCACACCAGTTTCAGTAACGGACTTCTCTGCCTTTACATTTCCATAAAAATCTGAGCATGTATCTTCCTTTACACTAATATTGAACAGAATTAATCTATTTAATTGTCTACATTTATCACTAGAATAAACCTTCTGCAAGATGGGGGAAATTCATTTTACTCATGTATGTTTCTTAATTACTAATGATAGTTTTAGGTATACAACAGGGGCCAGCAGAATTCATATATTGAAGTAACTTGAATTATTAGAAACAATCCTGGGAAAGAAAGCCAAGATTTTAAAGGCGTCTCTGGAAAATAACAGAATTTTTCTATACCAACTTTGAAAAAATATATATCACACAATTTGGAAGATAAAAAATAAACAAAACTGGAATAATTTAATTCTACATAAACATAGGCTAAGAGTAGACCAACTTCAAGATAGAAAAATAAGTTTGAATCAAGATAATGAAATTTACTGAAGTACTTTTGGCATTGTTTGCCTATTCTTTCTCACGTTTCATCCTTTCTTTCAGTCACTTTATCAAATTAGATATATTAATGTTAAGTAAAGTTGTCACTTTGAGTACACAGAAATTTAACCTAATGCAGTTGTAGTCGTTTCTATGTTTACATTATAGGGGAAATAAAATATTGACTTTCACACAGAACACAATAGATCAAGTTGGCAGTGCAAACTATTCAGTGAATTTATCCAAGCGAGTGTTCCCAAGTGAGACATTTTGGGGAGGAAATATAGGAAAATTGAGCCAAGGTCTCATTATGTCTCAGGGTATTCAACATTAATTATTCATTAGATAAATAAGAATATTAACATTACTCCTTTAGGCTAAGTGAATGAGCAAGCTAGATTGCCCTAAGTTTTAAGTACTTTTCTAGAATTATAGATTAGCACAAAAAAATTTAAAAGACAGGGTTTCTAGGCCTTCATTACAGAAAAACCAACTAAATTAACTGAGAACACAGCAGGGTTTTGATATTAAGGAAGAGAGTACTTCGACATCTTTCTAGACATAATTTTGGAATTATGAGTTCATTGCAAGGCAAAGTAAGAAAATATCTGACAGTCAAGGAAAAGAATTAGCTAACTCCTGTCTGTTCTCTAATACAATTTTAAATTTCCTCCCTCCTTCCCTCCTTCCCTCCCTCCCTCCCTCCCTCCCTTCCTTCCTTCCTTCCTGCCTGCCTTCTCCTCTCTTTCCCCTTAAAGCTAATGCCTGCCAGGATTTTTCACACAGTGCAGGGGAGTAGAATAGATGCAAATGCAAATGCAAATCATATATGGATTGCATTCATTTACCTCACATTCAAGGGAAAAATGCAGTTGCTGCCTGAATTATGTGTGTAACTTCCTGATAAATCTGTTGTATATTGAAAGTGTCCTAAACCGAAAAACATTTAACACACCTAACCTATTGAGCTTCATAGCTTAGCAGAACAAATACTGAACTGTTTGTTTACTTTTCTTTTCAGGTGGCTCACTGGGATCTGCTGCTAACCGCTGTACTTCAGCCTTATGAGATCAGACCACACAGATCAGTATCTCAGGAAATGATCAAAATTTAACTTTTGAAATGTCGTTCCTAGAGAATATGTATCATTTCCTACCATTATCAAGATGAAACTTTGTAAGTTGAAGTACTGGAAGTCTGGAACAGCCTTGTGAACTGGTTAATGAATAGCCCTTCATCATTTATTCACAAAAAATTCTTTTTAATTTTTTTCTGGTTCTGCTGCTCCGCACAGGTAAATCAAGTAAAAGATCTTTTGTTAAGACTCTAAATATGGCTTTTGTATTGGTACACAACCAACAGACAAACTTGAAGTATCATTTTCGATTTTTTAAATATGAAGACCAAATTGAATCCCACATAGTGAATAAAAAAGTCAGAGAAGGGGCTCAAAGTTCCTGTTTTCTGAAAATGTTCACAATTATCTCCAGTCTTTATCAAGGGATGACAGTGATGCACAGATTAAACAAGCACTTAGTGGAGAATAAATGCAATATTAGTACAAAAAGGGTAGATCTTTTCAATGAAAAATCAACTCCTTGAGCTGCAAACTTGTTTAGGTTCTTAAGTGATTACAAAACTGAGCATTGAAGCTATCTATAGCTACTCTTGGAATTCCCTTCTATACGAGATGGGACAAATTTCGTGTAAGAGAGCTGTGTTTGGCATGTGTGAATATGTCTTATGATCACACAAAGAACCTTACAGTAGAGAACAATTGGACTTTTTGCAGTTCTATGAATCAATAATCTTTTCTTTTCCTGCCTTCCCCAGTCACTGGCTGTCTCCCTCTATTACTGAATGTCTAGTATTATTTCAGTATTAATAAATTAGCTTTAAACAAAATACAGAATAGACAAATTCCTGATTTCCAGGCATTAATATTTTAGAAGGAAGAAGAAAATAATTTTTATGAAAAATTTAATGTTAATATCAGTAAACACTAACTAAATACTAAAGAAATGTATTACCTTAGAAAATGACTGAAAGAACTCCTTAGCTAACATGGCCCAAGAGTACATTTTAACTGGTTAAGATAAAAAGGCTTATGTGATGAAAAGTGGTAGAATATTTATGGAAGAAGAGAAACAGATACAAAGCCTTAAACACTGAATATAATGTGCTGTGTTCAGACAAGCAGAGGAAGGAAAGAGTCCCCAGTCCTCAGATATCTGCGGTCTATCCCGTGGCAGGTGCATGATTACAACATGGCAGATGCTATTTTACCATATTGCAGTATTTGAGCAAATTCTCTATTTAAATCAATTGTTAATTTTCAATGTAAAATCTGAGGCTCTCTTTTATCATATCAACCATAAATCTTTTTGTTTTTTGTGTGTGTTTCTATTTATTTCCTTAACCAAAGAAGACCCATTGCTGAAGGAGGTATTGTACTGTAGCATCTAACCTTACTGAAGGGGGTTCTGGTATCCCTTTGTCACCAAATATTTCTTTGGCATTACTTTAAATGGTACTATTCAATATCCATGTAGCTCTTTTTTTCACCTATATCCACCAGCAAGAAAAAAAACATATAACTTCAATAACTCTCCCTGTGTAGCCTGGCTAAAAGCCAATGTAATCCAGAATTTAGCTCTTTTATATCAGGGCTCCTTTAAAGTTTGTCCTTGGTCACACAGATACATGAATTCTTCAGAAAAAAAAATTTCCAACTCTGTGTAAACACTGGAAAGTGCATGCAATGATGAAAATAAATGCCTCTGAAACTAAAAATCATTTAAAAATGTCTTAATGTTATTACCAACGAGCATAATCTAGTGGTAATAGGATAGCCGGTAGCAGACTAGCCAGCGGGCCTGAACTCAATGAAAACAATCTGTGACATATTTAATACATGCAAAGTACTCCATAAAATGAAGAAATAGTCTAGATATTCTTGCACGGGTAAATATAGAAATTCAAAATATAAAAAAATTATTTTCTCTTGAATAAAATATCCATTTAGTTAACATTGTATTTTATAAATTTTTTTCTCATGGTGGCATAGATTCACCTTCCTCTTCGCTCGTGTGTAAATTAGAATGTAGTTCTCTTTCAAGGGAAAGTAGCATTGGGATGCTTGCTCTCACCAAAAGCAATACCACAGTCATGTGGTCAAAGAAACTAAACAAATGGTAAATTAAAATAATGAATTTTACCTAAGGCAGTTGTAAGAGATATTAATGCATTTTAGAGAATTTTGTAATTAGAAAATTACTATGTTTCTAAATACATAAATATTGGTTCTGAAAAGTTGGAATCTTTCCTATACAGTCTATATGATACATGCCATCCACAACTTAGAAAAGCAAAGCTATCCAAGGTAACAACCAGCCTGCAATAAGCAATAGTTAATGATTTTGGTGAGGTGTTTACCATTGTTCTAATTTCCAAGCAAGTAAAAACTTTGTTACACGAAAAGCAATTCGCTTTAAAATGCTTCCAATTGCAACTAATGAGCCTGTAGCCTTCCTTACCAGGGAATGCTGCAGAGATCACCGGGTCCCGAATTTAACTTCACCCCCAGTGCTACGACTGACATGACTGCATACTGGGAGGCCCACTGTGCAGCAATCAGCCTGCAGCTGCACGGCAGGGCTACCTCGAGACCCTCTAGGAAGGTGAGGGGTCAGAGTCGGTTCTGTGGGCCCGGTGTGTCCAAGTGACCTTCAGTTTCATTTTCAAATGGCAGGTTTATTTTTCTGTAAGAAGAAAGTTGTTTAAATATGAAAATGTCCCAAGCTTCTTAAAAACAGAAAAGAGAAAAAAATATAGTCAACACATTTTTATTCACTTATTAAAATTCCCAGGGAACAAACTATGTTTTCTCACAGGTAAGGAACGTGCCAAAGGTGAGGAGAGCCCCCGATGACACCGACTGATGTAGCACTGGAAAGTGAGGGGAGAGCGCCAGGGCGGTTACCTTTCAGCCACAGGGCCCACGAATACGCTTACAAGTGTTTCTTATCACTTTCTAACAAGTATTTGTTTCTTCATTAATGCTGCATTTATATTCTTGCCCCACTGCTCATATTTTTGACAAGATTTGTCAAATATCTACAGAGTTATAAAGGATTATATGTTCGTGTGGATAATAGCATAAATAAAAATGGGTTCTTTACAGATACGTAGATCCTGGTGAACAGAGTATGGTAAATCCTGTAACTAAAATAAAATACCATTACATATCTGGCATCACAGAAACCATCTGAAGCACATTGTACCCACCAGTGAACACTAGGCCTATGTCATTAATTCTTCTAAAAACATGCTTCAAAATTTTTTTCTCTTCTAGTTAGTACACATTGGCTAGAGCACTGATATGCTCTATCTTCCTAGATCTTATTAGATGAGGAAATCTCTAAATTGTGTACATGCATGCTCAATATTTCTATATAACATGAGCATTGGAAGCACAAAACAAGTTGTAGAAGGGCTAGTTTCAACCTATTGTATAATCTTGAGAGTCTGAATTAATGTATCAGTGTTACTGACAGAAAAGAAGCAGTATTTATAACAACATAAAATGAAAAATAACCACACATTTGGATTTATTGGATATTAGAGCTGAAGGAAAAGCTGATTTATGGTTAGCTCGAATAATTAGATTTCATCACTTAACATAAGGGGAATGAGTTTGACAGAGAGATCAAGAGAGACCATTCTGGACATGTTCATATGTATATGTCTGAAAGAACTCAGCAGAAGGTTAGAGTAGTCCAATTGGTACATAGGAATGGAATGCATGTAAAATATTAGGAAATCAATTTTTCATCTCTTGTCATGGAAAATGAGGCACAGTATTCTAAATTTCAAATCACAAATTTATAATTATTTGTCAAAATTAAATAAGTGTGAACAGGTAATTCATAAACCTTTCCAATAGGTTTCTTTCAGTTGGTAGCATTATTTCATAAGTTACAACAGTTTGGAATGATACCAGATTAATGAGCATTCTGTTAAAAATTACTTGAAACATAAAAATTTAATAACTAGTAGTAAGGGAGATAAGCAGAGATCAAGCAAAAGGATCAGTGGCAGAGGGGCCCTTGGAAGAATGACTTAAAAATAAGCTGTCAGTTGTTTTAAATTATTTACATTGAACAAATTAGAATACAATTAAACAATTCAGTGCATATTTTCTATTAAAGAAATAACCATAGTTTTCATGGAAAGTTATAAGTAGAAACGAGATTCCTGAATGTACATGACACGTAAAATTGATAAAGTGAACACAGTGATGCAGTTTAAAAGGCGAGGAAAGTGAATCAGCAAGGACAGACATTGAGGATCAGCAAAAAGAATTCCCAGGTAAGTAATGTGCTATTCAGCTTGGGAATATTTACATATACTTTTGCTAATTATTTTTAGTTTTAAATATACTTCAAATGTCCAGGTATTTTAGTGGGTAGGAAAGAAGATGGTGAGTAGTAGAGATGGATTGCAAATACAGGCAAGAGGAAAAAGCAGTAATCAGAATTAATTCAACTGCACAAATCAGGAGCTGGAGTACACAGAATTAAAATCATATTAGGAGAAAAAAAGATAACAGATTTGTAGGCAAACAGGCAAAACCGTGAAATAGTCTCTGTTAAAGAATTACTTGTATAAGTCGTTTTGTACTTGTATTTATGTTGGACTAGATGTAAAATTGAGAAGCATATTAGGTTCAAATCCTAGTTATGACATAGGAGCTGAAGGTCTTCGAGCAAATAATATTCACTATCACTGATTTTTTCATTTAAAAATGGACGCAATAATTTCTCTATATAAGCATCTGTGATAAACAAGACAACATTTGCAAAATGTGTAGAGTACATGGAAAAATAAAATGTGACAAAAACTGCATTCCTTCAGGAAGTCACATCAGTGAACAATGTTTCTGCTTCAGTTATTTCAAAGAAGTGATCTTAAGTTGCTAAAAGTAGTATTTTCTATAACTTCAGTTGTAAAGCACATTTTTATTCACCCTAAAGCATATTAAATTGAGAAAAATAATCTTCTTCTTTTAGCAACTCTCCTGGAAAATGGAACAAGGATTTGCATAAAATAACAAATGTGTTTTTAATTACTTATTTATTTTTCAGTATTCCATGCCTATGATGGATGATGCAACACAAGAATGCTTTCTAAATTATATCCAAGATAATATTAACAAAGTTTGAGGCATTAATCTTTTCAAACGTGGCTTGATACAGTCATCTTGTCCAAGCTCCTCCTTTATATTTTAGTCTTTTTAACAAGAAGACATTTGAAGAGCAGAACTCACTGCTCTACTTTTCTGGCTGGATATTCAAATGGTGCAAGCAAAGTATAAAACTTACATTTTCTAAATATTCCTTTTGTAAACTACGCACATCTCTTGTCACTGCATGAGTCTTAAAGAAACTGTCTCAGCTTTTAGCTAGCTCAGCCCCTTAAATTCTGGAAATGATTCTACATGAAATACAAAGTCCTTTGTCCTTATTTCTAGTAGACTCTCCAAATGCAATAAAGAAGTTCAATTAAGAAAAAAATACTTCGAATAATGAAGTCAATAGAATGCTAAAAGTTTTATCAAATTACCACACTTTGAAGCTGTAATTTCATTTTATAAAATGTCTTTATATTTATATATATTTCTAAACTTTCCGTTTATGTTTCACTATAACCCTGCTCCACTATTTCCAAAAATGATCAATCACTTCAAAATGCCTCTTATTTTATTTCTCATCTTGGTGAAGGTATCTCTATTTTGCTAGGAATCTTTATATCTTGGATTAATTTAAACTATTTTATTTTCTTACAAACCCCAGTTACTTCATTATAAATCTTCTCTAAATCACACTGTTTTATTCCCTCCCTTTTTATAAGTACATAAAAAACCTTTTTCTTTTCATCTTTAAATAATTCAATATTTGAATCCTCTGAGTATTTCTTGCTTGGACCACTAAAACAATCCTGTGAGTGGACTCGCTTCTTAAAACCTTATCAGCTGCCAGTACAATTTCTATACTCTCTGTAATATTTCCTTCCTAAAATGCTCCCATCTCTTTTCATGGATTATTAAGAAAAAGTATATATTATATTTTTCAATCACTATATATTAGGAAATTCATGTTCAATTTTATTTAACTGATATTTGGATCTACGTTTCTGGTATTCATCACCTATATAAATTACACTTTAGTACTATAGACCAAAATTTTTCTGTCTCCCTTGACTTTCACTCCAACATTATTTGAAATGTCCTCCATCGTATAGTAACTTCTTCTCATAACTAAAATTGAGAATATTAAAAATTTCTTGAAGAAAAGATTTTTATTTTATCCTCTCACCTTATTCTTATATCTTTGACATATACATACTATTTAAATATTATTGATTTTTGCTGAATGCATGGTTTAATGGAAGCTTAGAGAAATAATCATAAGGATGAATAAATGAAAACTAACATCCAAAGTTGTAATAAGGACAGACTATTATCTCATATTACGTCGTAAGGAAGGATTTTCTGCCTCATTTTCCTTGATTATAACTTATTATTAGCAAATACCCTTTGTTTATTAAAATTGTAAATTGTTTGTTAAATATTTTGCAGTTCAAATGGATATATGCCCATTTCTTCCTGACACCAAAACTTTCTATAGCTCAATATAGGTGATGGTTAATTTTATGAGACATGACTGAAAAATGAAGTTAATATTTCAATTTAAGAAGTTATTACAGAGAAATGATACATTCCTGCTAATCTTCCTCAAAATAGGTTTTGATAACATGTATGCCACTGTTCCTATCACTTTCTTTTGTGTCTTCAGTTGTACTTTTACAGTGACTTCAATGTACAGAATCAATTCAAAATGTTTAACTTTGAGGTTTATTTTCACTCTGTGGCAGAGCCACAACTTGCACTGTCAGATCTGGAGATAAGGTGGATGAGAACACATCATTTTCCTTTATTTTTATTTTTATTTTTATTTGTAACAGTACATGTTTCCAGTGTATTCTATAACGATTATGTTTATTAGGGCAGGTTGGTATCTGTACATAACACATGTTAATATGTTTTTACATCCTCTCCCCAACCCCTCTCCCCTTTCTCCTCCCTCTGCCTCGGTCTGCTTCCTATTTACAAGTAACAGGAAACATCGTGATGTTTTCATGCGTTTATAACAGGAAACATCGTAATGTTTTCATGCGTTTATGAGGCAACGGGCATCAGCAATGTATTTTTGAGAATGTCATAAACACACTCACTAAAAGAGAACTCCTAGGACTGATTCAGAAAGTTCCAAGCATGATGGAATAGGTGAGTTTGGAACACATGGGTCTATTCTGAGAGGCAGTAAGGCAATGTGTATTTTACCATGATTTTTAAACGTTAAACATTCATTGTATATTTTGACACATCCCTTATGTATCAACTTAGATTATTTCTGTGTCTGTGAAGGTATTTCTAAAGATATTATACATTTATTTTGCTGGTCTGAGGGAACATATTTCCCTCTCCATATGCATATATATCCTCCAAAATTTTAAGGACCAATTCAAACAAAAGATCAGTGAAGGTTAAACTCGCTTTCTCTGCCTGACTGTTTGGAGAAGACATGTGTGGTGATTCCCAGCACCTACCTATTCACACCACTTATTTGGCATGTTCAGAAGAAAGACAAATCTTGAAGAGTGACAATGGATGATCATAAATTTAAGTAGCTGATGAGTTCAATTGTAGCTGCTGTACCATACATGGTACTATTTGCTTAAGCACACAAACACATACTTTCAAATGTATGCAGCTATTGATTTAACACATTTAAGTGTATTGGTACAATTTAGATACACATAATGATCACATTCATCACTGGAAATTTATACTTGTACATCATATATCTTCATTCGTCTTTTTCCACCACATTCTTTAAAAATACTTGTTAGTAAAGAGCATGTGAAGTAAATTGCTTTCTAGTAAGACCAACAGCTCACTTTCAGTGTCCTAATTATGGAGTATGCTGTCTAGCTGTACGTAATAATTTAACTTGCATAGAGGAGATGTTATCATAAACTATGGTGTGTTTACATGAGAAAAGTTATTATAGTAAAAGACACAGTGCTATTCATCTCTTTCAAAAAACTCTTCTTCAATTAAAACACCCTGATCCTATCATTCTTGTGACTTTCTCAAGTAGTTTTGCAAGTCCTTCTCTTATGTAAGTGTCTTCAGTTATGCAGTTTTGGCTGTGCTAATGTCTGGAGTGATTGAAAAGGAGGCTTACCTTTGATGGACATTTTGACTTTGGAGATGAATGTAAGTCACACACTGCCAGACCCAGTGAGTGAGGCAGGTGAGGCCACCGCACCGCGGCTTCCCAGCGAGCCCGTCCTGTCAGGTGGCTCTCAGCAGAAGTGCTCTTCATATTTTTAAAATAACAGTTTGTAATGACATCCAAGAAGGATTTTCCAGCACTCTATCAAAAAGTGGAAGAACCATCAAGGAAATGTATTTGAAGCGAGACAGGCACTGTGAATGTGATTGGTGGCTGTGTCTTTTACTGCAAGAAATATTAAAATTTGACATTCACCATCTTTTGATCACCCCATGTATACAGATCATCTGTAGCTTCTGGACTAGTCAAGTGATATGATTGGACTTAATTAGCGGAGAGTAGTACATACTCTAGATTTGTTAGTAACACATTTACTTGTCAGAACATGAACAATGAATCCGACCAAAGTTCAAAAGTCTTCAAACTCCACGAAATGTCCAGACATCGAGGAGCATGGGGCATGTGAAAGAAAATATCCCTTCTGAAGTAAAAAAGAATTGTTGTATTTGGCCGCCTTTACAACTGAAAAAGAAGGTCAGGGCCTACTGGTCATCTGGCTTATTTACTGAGTGCCTTGACAAGTGACTGGGTATTAACTGGAATCTAGAGTAAGGGTCTGGGCTGTTTTTAAAGCTACTCTCCTGTCTTTGTTATTTTTCTCTCATTGCTGATACAAAGTACCCAACGTTAAGGGAGGAAAGACTATTACAGTTTGTAGGGGTTTCAGTCAAGAAAGGATTATTTACTCACAGTTTATAGAGATTTCAGTCCAACTCAGCTGGTTCCAAGGCAGGGTGGCGCATGGCAGAGGGCAGCCATTCATGGTGGGGGAAGACAGAAAAATAAACAGAGCAAAAGGGGAAGACAAGCCTCTTTCTACCCTTTTATCTTATCTAGATTTCCAGGACTAGGGTGGTGCCAATCCAATCAGTGGACTGATCCAGCAATCACCCACCCTTAGTCCCAACACCCTTTAACCCTAGCATTTAACCATGATTCAATCATAAAATCTAGATTAAGCTACCTCTGAAAAATGCCCATCAAAAAGTGCATGAGGCTTTGGGGAGACATCGAGACACAAACTGTAACATCTGTTTGGGTCACACAATCCAGAAGATTCAAAACTTCCGGAAGTGTTAGCAGCTGATAAGGGTTTTATTGGTGCATGGAATTCACAACTCTTACAATGTTACCCAGTACAGTGAACACCTAACCTGATAGCATGGAAATATGACTCTTGAAGACTCCATTATAGTGTAAGCCAAATTATTATTCTATTTGTGCAGCTTCTGGAAAATGCTCACTGAAACACAGAAAAGTTGACTCTTCTCTGCTAGAAAATAGAAATTCTAGCTCCACGTTCTCAGAATCCAAGTGCTTATTCTATATTTGTTTGACTGTTGACTCTGTTGTATTATAGTGTTTCTTTTTCCCTGCATTCCTTCACTTCCACCTATCCCCTTTAAGTGGCCAGTAGAGTTATCTAAATTCACTGGTATCTGAATGCTGAGGACAAGGTTTGCTAGTAAGGTTTGCAAGCAAAGATATTGCAGCTTAATATTTTTATGCAGTCCTATAATCTGTGTGCAGGTAATGTGAAACTAGCCTAGAATCCAAATGTAAAACATTTCAAATTATGGAATAAATAACACTGAACTATTACATTATTGCTCAACAATTATGACATAAAACAAGGCTTTGTTTATTCTGTTTTAGTGTTGTCTGTCTTTTCTGAAATAAAATAAGTTAGAAAGTGATGTTTTTCCAAGAATGGATGTTCAGACCTACAATATATAACAGAAAAGATCAATCTAAGCACAACATGGATTCTCCATGTTCTTTCATCGCCTTATCCATTTCAAAAGCTATTGCCATTCCATTACTTTGTAATTTATGAGCATCTCCAAATAACGTAATAATGATTCCAGAAAAACAGTAAACTAGAAGTTCAGTTGCGATTAATTTTAGAAACATAGAATATTCATGAGTTATTTCACTGCTATTATTATGTATTTAAAACTCCTAATGACTACTTTTGGAAAAATAATTGACTCGGTCATTCAATCTGAAAGTGCATTTGATGGATATTAAACCCAGACACGTGTCTACAGCATTCAAATATCCATTCTCCATTAAATTAAAATATGAAATCAACCTTCTATTCATAACATAATTGTACTGTGTTTTGACAAGTGTATCATCTTAATCAAAGCATCAGGTTTAAATGTGTAGCCATTTATTAATATCAAGAATACATTTGTCCCTTTATTAGATAATTTTCTTACTACAAATATATATGCTTAAAATGTTTTAAAAAGTGACCTCATAAATTCTAGAAATCCTTATGTAATTTGACAATGTGGTCTTAATATCAAATAAATATTATTATTTATATGATTACTGCATCAGTCACTGTCTTGTTCCTGGGAGAAAATATTCAACATTCACAATTCAAAGGAAGGGACATTTATTTTGGTTCATGGTTGCAGAGGGTTTAGTCAATGGCAAACAAGTACAAATGCAAAAATGATATAATAAAGGAACAGAGAGAAGGAAAACTGCTCATCTCAGAATTGTTAATAAGACATTTATGTGTTAGAAAGGAGCAAAAACAAGTGGGAGGGATAAGACAAGAGAAATTCCATTTTCTTTTTGTAGCTCTCCTTGGTTAGCCATAAACCAGAACAGAATTATAAAATGGAAACAGAACAAATTGGGAAGCAGGTTAATGTTAAAGCACAAGGGTCATCTGGAATCCAGCTGAGCAACAGTTTCTGGGAAAGTTAAACCTAGTGATAGCTGTGTGACATTCATGTATAATTCCCCCAAATGAGGTAATGTTTGTCATGGAAACCTAAATATTCACTTAAACAGAAGGTGAGGCCCAGATTGGTACACACGTGCTTTCTGGCTCCCAGTCAGGAACTGCCTGTCAGCCAACTCTCCAATATAGCTCTGTTCATTCCTGCCTTTTCCCTCTCTTGTGAGTGCCTGTCTCTTTGGATTCCCTTGCTACATCAGGAGAAGCAAGGGAAATACATACACTCATTCAGATACCATTTCAAAGCTTTGATCAGGTTCCATCTTGTAACATATTCATCAGTAAGTGAATCCACTGACAAGTATAACATCACTGTGATCCAGTCACATTCTGAATGTTCTTCCCCTGAATACATAAGACTTAACAGGCAAATTTTCGATCTAAACCATAACACTCTACCCCAGCTCACCCAAAGCTCATGTCCGTTTCATTATGAAGAACACATTTGGTCAATGTTACAGAGTCACCAAAATATCAACAGTTCTAGCACTGGTGAAAAGTCCAAGGCCCAAGTTTCTTCTGCTCCTCAAGGGCATCACTTAACTGTGAGCCCCAATAAATAGTCTAAATGAAGCTTAAGTACTTTTAACAGCTGCAGCAAAGAGTAGACATTCCCATTCCACAGAGGAGAAATGTAAAAGCAGAAAGGACTCAAACTAAGGCAGGACTAAAATCCAAGAAGACAAAGAGTAAACCCTGTGGCTTCATGTGCAGCCCTCAAGGCAGGGTGCAGGAAATTGTGACATGCAAAGGATTTGGACTCTATCAACCCTGCATTCTGCATACCTGAAAAAGAAGCACTTCCTGGTTGATACTAAAGTCTATTGCTAGGTCTAGAAGCAGCCTCAACCCTTGGACTCCAGTTACAATGATCTTCAAGTATCTACACATTTGAATTTAGGAATGTAGTTATCCAGATGGGCTTGAATGAGAAGGGAACCCTGAGGCTATTTTCTCATGCCAAGAGCTCTCCCTAGAGTTTCCCCTTTATATCCTTAAGATTTGTATGGATATCCTGTTGTTGAGATGATCAATTGTTTGACCAATTTCGCATGTCTGTATTTGTGTTCATGAATATACACTTCGAAGATATCAATAGGTAAAGCAACAACCATTGTTGAGTCCATGTCACATTGTCTGTAAATCAGTTTTGATTGTTCTATTTCTTATGTTACTTTGTGTCTGTTTGTTAATATGTTTTTGTGCTTTTACTTTTAAAATAAAAAAAAAGAATTAAAAAAAAAAAGATTTGTATGGATAGAGCCTGGCCATTTCCTGAGGTAATTTCAAAGCATCTTTCCTATATTACTTGGTGTTTTGTTAATGCTAATATTTTCAGGAATCATGAACTCCATGGCTTTCACTTTAAAAATATTTCCTTTGAAGCCAAACTGCAAAATTATCCCATCTTTCAGTTCTGCCCTTTTCTCTTGCATCTCACTATAAATCAGCTAAATATATCCAGTCATACCCATGTCACAACTTGAATGTTGAGATGTCTGAAATTTCCTTTGCCAGATTGGTTAGTATGTCACATTTAAAATCAGCCTCAAGCCATGTGTGGTGGTGGATATCTGTAATCCCAGCCCTTGGGAAGCTGAGGCAGAAGGATCATTGCAAATTTGAGACCAGCCTGGGCTACAAAGTGAACTCAAGGCCAGCCTGAACTGCATAGTGAGACCCTGTCTCCCAAAAAAAATCACTCATAAAAATTTTTGGGGAAGAGGGAAGATTAGAATGTTATTTGTCAAACTGTAACATATGTGGCTTTTAGTCCTTTTCTCCTTCTGGCCCATTTAGTCCATTTAGCCCTCTTTCTCCTCTGAAACCTCAAGAGCATGGTCTCGACTATCTGCAATCTTATCAGTACTGGAAGCTCCAGCCACAACCACCCACCGTGCATTCTGATTACAGAATTTTAGAGTTTCTCTAGCAGGAATCCCCAAATCTTTCCAAATTTCTTTAGAAAATCAGCAAAACCTTCTGACCAAATTTCTCAAAAAAATCAGTAAAGGTCTGGTATAATCCTGGCAAGACCACACACTCCTGGTACCAGTTATCTATGTTAGCCACTCTCCAATTCCTGGGCTCAAATACCCACCAGCCACAAATTGAAGATACAAAGTTTTATTTTGGGTCAGGTCCCAGAGGGTTCAGTCCATGGTAGACTGACTCCAAGGGAGAGATGGAATGGTAGGGGAGTATGGCAGAAAAGGAACCATTCTGCTCATGGTACCCAAGAAGCAGAGACAGAAAGGGAAAGGAAGAGCAAGACTAAGAATTCACCCTTCTGGTTCCTACCCTCAGTGACCCGCCCCACTCTATTAGATCCATCTTCCTACCAGTAATTTTGGCTATGGAATAATCAATCAATGATTGATTACTAATCAGCAAATAATCTGTTGATGTGTGCAGTCCTGCAGTTGACTAATCATATCCCTAAAGCCCCACCTCTGGGCACATGAGAAGTTTGGGAGATATTTTAGAATAAAACCACAAGAATTACTATGCTGCAGCTTAGTTAGTCTTCTGCCAAGTATTGTTTAGTATCAGATTAATTGATCTGGGGCATAGTAAAATGTATGATTAATTAGGAATGTAATATATAGATGAGGAATTTTATCTTGCAAGTCATTATCCTATAATCAAAACTGAAACAAGGATGAGAAAATGACTGGGAAAATGTCCTTCCCTTTTTTCATTAATTATAATATTCCTATTTCTTGTGAGGAATTAGAATGAACTCATTCACTAATTTAATTTATAAATATTTTGAGCACATATTATCTACAATCACAGTGGCAGATGATGTAAACATTGAAGTGAACCAGTTAAAACTTACCTATCCATTTAAACTTTATTCAGAAAAAAGACATTTTAAATACTTATACAACTAATTGAATTGTTATAAGAGGAATGAAGAAAAAACTACAGAAAGCTGTAACAGCATTATAATGGGGCATCGAAGTATGCTGTAAAGAAGAGGTTACAATGCATGTCATTCAATCTAACACCTAAAATTTCTTGAAAGTGAATTATATGAAAAAAAGAAAAGAATTGAGATAGTTACAAATTCTGGAACATCTCATACCTGCACATTTCTATAGACAATTTAAGCTTGCCTTGAGGTGATCCTCATTCAATTTTTCATTTACTACTACTTTAGCCTCTCTTGTGACTAAAGAAAGAAGAATATACTCTGAATTCCAGGTCAACAAAACTTGCAGCTACTGTCAAAACATATTGAAAAGATCTGTGTTTCATTTTCTGAATTCTGTACCAGTTCCTTTGTCTTTGCAGCAGTCTAGAAGAAAGAAAGAAATCTCCAAATACAGATCTGGAGAAATGGGGAAGTGAGTTTGTATTTATCACCAGTAAATGATCAATTTTGTATTTACTCCCCCTTACTGGGCTTTAAAGACATTTAACTCACCCACCATTGAGAAGTAACATATTAAATAATATGTTAGCATCTTAGAAAAGCATTTTAATAGCTCCAGGAAGCATTTATCTTATGTGGGTGCGGAGGGCACCTCAGTACAGCGAGAAAGGTACAAACGCTAGACCCTAAGAACCTATTACACACTACTCACCTACTAGCTTGACGAATGCAAAACACCCTGTTTCTTTGTACTTACTGGAAAAATTCCTATGAAATTAACAACTGCCTAATATTGATGCTATGCTACATGAATAAGTGAGCAGCCCTGAACCTCATACAACCAAATATCTTTAGTTGGTTTCCAAACCCATTGCCACTTTCACTGCTAATTATATACTATGTTTGATTTTTTTCCTTCCTACTTTGAGATTTTACCACTGATAAATTTAAAACTTCTGAGTTAGTTTCATTTTGTTTTTTTGTTCTGTTTGTTTATTGGCTTATAATTAAATGTATGGTGTCCCATACTCTTTTCCAAAAAGCCAGAGTAACTGGTTAAATACACAATACTTTCAGTTTCTGTAGTGAAAGACTCTGCCTCTTGACTCATTTTTAAGCTACATAGTCTTTATAAAATCCGAAGTGTTGGAAGACAAACAAATAGTACATAGCTTCTTTAAAGGTGATTCATACAACAGATGACTATTAAACTACTGATAATATTTAATCTCCCATGCTTCATCTACTCATAAAAACAGTCTGCTATGAAATCCCAAATAGATCTTGCAATCCATATAACAGTTGAAGATCATGGAAAAATGGGCTAATGTGAGCTAAACTGAAGAATTTAGTGTCAAGACAAAATTTTTATTAAGTTTATTGTTACCATTTACATGTGTCTAATGGTCACATTCATCACAGGGAATTTGTACACGACGTATCTTTCTTAATCTTCCTGTTCCCCTCCCCTCCCTTCAACCCTTCTTCTCTTCCTTATTTACAAAGCTTTGCTTTGACTTTATCCTGTTTTTCAGATGTTTTCTCTTCCTTCTTTCTCTTTGAACAATTTTTTCCTATTTGACAATATCATTTATGTAAAGGTTTTTATAGTGAGATCACTCTCAATTCATTTCTTTGATAAATTTCTAAGTTTAACTGTGACTTTTCTGTTTGATTTACTCTAAATCAGTAGTCATCTTTAATTGTTTATAGGTAAAGCAGATACAGTCCAAATGCAAAGCAGGTATGTCAAATAATAGTTAAAGAAATTTATATTAATAAATATGTGCATAATTTATAATGCATGCAAATTATAAACTGCAATGTTTTGCTATTTTCTCATTTAATGATCACTAACTTTCAACTTTAATCATGTATTTACTGAGAAGACAAGTTTCATAATTTTAATTAATTGTTCAATGTGTTTTCAAACGTGCATTGTCATAAAACATACATTTTTATGTGTTTGACTAAATGTGATTATATTTACTTACAATATAAATAGCCTTCAGATTATAGTGTATGTCAATTAAACAAAAAGAATGCATAGTGAATAATTATTTCCCACCTTGTTTGATAAGTAAGTTTTAATTTTATATCTTCTGATAAATTGTCACATCTCTCCTTTTGGGGGGGGCGGTTGAGATAGGTCTCATTATGAAGTTCAAGCTGGCCTTGAACTTGCTATTTAGCAAAGGCTGCACTGAAATTCACTGCAACGGTCCTGCTTCAGCCTCCTGAGTGCTAGGAACACCTAGCATGTTTTACCATTACATCCCATCTCTCCCTATGCCAATTACAAAATACTTTTTCAATGCACTGATAAATCTCCTACGTGGAAATAAGTATAGTTGTTCAAGCTTTATTCCTATTTCCATTCCTGATTTAATACAATCAATCCTTCAAAATTAGCATTTCAAATATAAATATTACATTATTTCTATGTGATTTTTTCACTGAAATTAGAATGAAATTCCCATATGTGCTATGACTTATAAGACTGTTCTTGTAGTCTCTTCTAAATTTCTTCATTCTTCCTATTTAACTCATGACAAAGGAAAGAGTGAAGAGTGAAATTCAAACTTAGTTTACAGATGAACAACTATTGTACACATATTTGTATATAGTTTTGAAAGTGCAATCTAAAACAAAATGTTACTAGATTTGTAGCATAATTTTAACAATTTAAAATTTAACATAAAACTATTATATGTAATATGAACAGATATGTGATATACATATATATACATACATATATATATTCCTTTCAGAAACACTTTTTAACAAAATTTTGCTCTATGCTGTATGAAGAAAGCACAACAATGAAAGAGCATTGACATGCTAATTATAGAAATATAAAAATCAAGTGATGTACTCTGGATACAAGAGTATCAGAAAATGAAAATGCTTGCTGGTTAAAATGGTAGCTGCATCTTTAAATATATATGTTACAAATGTAAAAATACAAAAGGCAATGTTATGAAGTCACATGCAAAAAGCCTGTGAAAGGAGAATAAATACAAGTTAATTTGTTTGGCAAGGCTCTAGTTAAATATAATTTTTTGTAAATAATAGTGAAGAAATACATTTTTTACATTTAAAATATTTATTTTTTATTAAACTGCTCATGTCATTGTTTAACTGCTATGCATGACACAGAGTTTTGAAAACTTTTAATTATTTACCTATTCTACCACATTTTATATGTTAAACTATGAATAGTTAAATGTTACCTATTTTTATCCTTAGTTTACACATAAGAAAAAATTCCATAGAAAATTCAGTATAAGGGCTGGAGATATAGCTCAGTGGAATAAGTGCCTGCCTAGCAAGCACAGGGTCCTGAGTTCAATCCCCAGTACCACAGGAAAAAAAAAAAAAAATTGGAAAAAAAAAAAAGAAAATTCAGTATAGATGTCTGAAAATCTAGCAGTCTAACAGTATTTTTATTAGTACTTATTTTCCCCAAAATTTAAAGTCATATTTTAAAATCATTAAAGTATTGATCTAAAATAATTTTATATTTAAGAAAAAAGTGAATAAACATGAACTTGACTCAGATTTCAAAAGAAAACTGGCAACATATGAAAATAAACGATCCTGACACAGCATCATTTGTTACAATAAATTAATGAACATCATCTTTGGGTGCAATCAGTCTGTTCAGATGCTGTCATCGTAGCTTAAAGTATCTGTCTAAACTGTAATAAACTGTGAATGTATTAATATATGATAACATCTTTTGTTTATTTAATGTGAAACAATTACCCCTTATTCATTCTACCCATCAGGAACTTCCAGGAGTAACTTTGCCTTTTTCTTGCAGCATTCAAATGAGCAAGGCCATTATTTGCACTTTACTGTTGCCCAGAGCTATTATTTACGTTGTGTTAGAGATTCAGAGGTGATTTAAATAGGTAACACGCAACCTTAGTAACCAGATTTTTTCAAGAGATTCAAGATTATTAATATCGGAAGGAGAGAAACACCATGAATGAAAACATTAATTTAATCTCAGTGTATTATATTGGCTAAGTGCAAGAGTATTCAACTTGAATTGTATGTGGATGTATTTCTACTAAGTATAAAATTATATATTGTCTTGGTTGCTTTTCTCTCATTGCTGAGACAAAACACCTAACACTCAAAATTAAGGGAGGAAAGGCTTATGTGGCTCACAGTTTGTAGAGGTTTCAGCCCATAGTTAGCTGGCTCCAAAGCAGGGTGACATGGTGAGAGAAAACTGTTCAAGGATGCAGAAGACAGCAAAAGCAACAAGAGCAAAACATAGGCAGAGAGTAAGCCTCTTAATTCCCTTGTATTGCAAGCAGGCTACTCCTGCTAGGACAGGTGTAGCACTCACACCATCTCCCTGACCTCCTCTTCCACAGAAGGAGGATATTTAGGAGGTGAGACCCTGGAACCCTGCTGAGTCGCTTAACCTCCTAAACTTCTCAAGTTGACACAATGCATCAACCATTACACTTATTTTTTAATAGTCAGTTTCATAATAATTCCTCCAGATCAGTTATGGTCACTGCCAATTGTATCA
Organism: Dinomys branickii; assembly: GCA_004027595.1. Lineage (NCBI taxonomy): Eukaryota > Metazoa > Chordata > Mammalia > Rodentia > Dinomyidae > Dinomys > Dinomys branickii. The sequence continues at coordinate 45,137 of PVLD010007136.1, read as the reverse complement.
ATCAAACTAGAACATGAATTATACAAATCTGTTATTTTATGTTATGACTTTTTACAATGAATTAATTCATATTCCTTTTTATTTCCTACTATTTTTAATTTCACCGAAACAAGATATTTTAATTTACTCAATTATTTTGTCTACTAAGACAGTACTAATTTTCTCACATCTATTTTTGCGAATAGGTTAAAAAATTTCAAAAATTTCTGGCTTGTTTTGTTTAGCTTTAAATTTTACTTGTTGTAATCTCTTTATGGATTCCACTCTATTGTAATGAATTTCTTTCATTGTCTGACAGATATTTCTATATTATATGGCAAAAATTATTAACATAGAAGGAAAGCTGCCATGGAGGAGTTAAAACCTGAATTGTTAGAGTAATTGACAGTCATTTTTCTCCCCCAGTGCACTTGGAAAACTGGTCTTCATATTAAATTCCTTTTAATGTTCTGAAGCAAATATATCAAATAAAAAAACTTCCCTTGAATGGCTATTTAAGATATTATGTACTATATAAGTTATATGAGTACATGGTAGTAGTAATATGGGTTAAGAAACATACTCATCAAATGTATTTGGTTTTCCCCTATCATTATTATGTACATTATTTATGTACATATAAAAATATTGCTTCTGAAGAATTATTTACAGAATGCTAACTAGTAGAGAATGTAAGAAAATATTCACTGAAACTACCATATTTTGTTCATTTTTCCCTGTAAGTTAATGTTATATTCCCCAGAAATTTTAACATGTTCCTCACAGAAATGGAAATTCATTAGTATTTTTTTATTGTTGTAAAGATCATTATCTTATATTTCATCTCTTCACAGTGGAATGTTTTCCTGCTGCTTAGATGATACAATGCTTTGCTGAGGAGGTCCTAAAGCATGTGAGTTTATTGTCTGAAATAACAATGTGTGGAAGGAATAGCCTGTCTTTTTTCTATCCAAGAATTGACAGAAAGGGAAAAATGTGAGGATGTCTGAGTACAAAGATTTTGACTATCAGAATATAAGATACAAAAGCTAGAAACTAAATGGAGAGCCTGGCTTATTATTTAGCAAAACAACTGAGAGGCACAGTCACGCAGATAGTCACTAAGGGAAGCACCTAACAGAAACTGCCAGATAACTTCACAAAGATTAAATACGCAATCATGGAAGTGACAAACACTAAGAAAAGCTTTAGTGGCTTTCTCAATATTGATCAAAGCTGAGTGGAGAAAGGCTTTTTCTGTATGAAAACAGTCTAACATGTCTGAGAGAGTTGCCTGATTCTTCAGTTACTGACATAGCAAAGTGAAATGCAGATACACACACACCCACACCCACACCCACACACTCACACAGAGAAATAGCCAATTATGTAACATGGAAAGGAAATAATCAATTTAAACTCTGGAAACTCAGCCTAAAAAGTAGATAATGAACTCAGGAATAGAAAACTTCTGCCAGAAAAATGCTCAATGAATTAAAAGACAACATAGATAAGACAATTAAGTGAAATTTGAAAAGTGATGTCCAAACAACATGAGAGGGTAACTAACAAAAATTTAAATTATGAATAAGCCAACAGAAAATATGGACTTTAAGTTTAAAATAATTGAGAGAAATGACAAGAGTGATTCAACAGTAGATTTGATCACACAGAAGGAAAAAAAATGTATGAAGTAGGTAACAAGGGTCATCAATAGTTTGATGTTACTGAGGAAATGTCAAAAGAAAGAAAAGAGTAAAGGACACTAAGAGATCCTAGGGGAGTTCTCAGGCACCATTAACGAGACAAACTCGGTGGTATTTCCAAAGGCAAAGAGGAAAAGGAGCAGGGAATCTGCTCAAGAAATACTTATTTGAAATTTCCCAGTTTCACTGTGAGAAATACAGTTTGAAGAAACTCAACTTCAACAAGGCTGAGAAGTCCAATAGGAAACAGGCTGTAAGGAAACTTCCCAATGCATTCAAAGAGAGAAGCATGAAAGCAGTAGCTGAAAGGTGACTTTTCACCTACGAAGGGTTTCTATCCAATTTTCTGCAAGTTTCTATGCATAAACCTTGCAGGCTAGAAAGTAATAGAATGATGTATTCAAACTACTCAAAAAACACAGTTTTGAATCAGAAAAACTCCATTAGGAGAATATTTTCTTTAAAAACAAAGGAGAAATTAGAAAACCAAGGAAATTGTTGGCCAACAGAAGTGATAAAATTACTACTACATTATGATGAAAGTCAATAAATGAAAAATTAGTAGCACAAAATTATTTACTATAACAATTCCTGATAAAGGTGAACAAAACCCTACAGAATATTGTATTATAATACAACTGAGTACATCATTTATAAGTCTGTTGCAGTATTTTGGAGTAGCATATGAAGATTAAGAGCTTATTCTAATAGTCAATACAAAGAGATGTAATTTGTGTCATGCTAACATAAAGTGGGAAATCATTAGATATAAAACAATATAATTTTTACATATGAGTAAATATGTCATTATCAGTTTAAAATGTATTGTTACAACATGACTGTTTATGCAGTTGGATGCTAATTCACCACAGAGAAAATATTTATGCATTTATTAAGATTAGAAGAGAATAAAAATGCGTCATTTTATAAAAATCAGCGAAATACAGAGGAAGTCCCCAAGAAAGGAGCACAGCAAAGAGAAAGCAGTCAGTCCATCCCTAGCAACTACTGTAAGTATAGATACTTAGACATCAGATGTTTACATGTTTAAGACAACAAAGTTTCAACTATATGCTGCTTATAATAGACTCACCTTATATCTAAGGGAACATATAATCTAAGAGCTAAAGAGTTAAATAGAAATCCATGCCTATTTAAACGTAAAGAGAAGAAGACTCATAAAGTATATCAGAAAAGTAGAATTAGAACAAAATTTTCAGAATTCAGGAGAAACAAGACATGAAAAGAGACAATCAATGTTCCAGGTAGACATGATTATAAATATATATACACCTATCATTACAGTACTTAAAATATGTAATAACAGTGCGCACATCCTCTGGACAATGTAGCAACACTGAAAATGTCTGAGGACTGGGCCTGGTGGCACATACATGTAATCCCACCATTCAGGAGGCTGAGGCAGGAGGAACACCTTGATTTTGAGGATACCTGGGGCTGTATTATAAATTCAAGGCCAGCCAGCCTGAATTATATAGTGAGTGAGACTTTCTCTTAAAAAAATGCAAACAAAATAAAACTGCATGAAATTGCAATATCTCTTTTTTAGTTAAATAGAGATGTGCTAGACAGAAGTCCAATAAAACAGAGAATTTTACCAACAGTAAAGATCTACCATATACATATATACACACATACATATATGGCCAAAAACATATTTTATCAGGAAGCACATTTTTCTCAAGTACACATTCAATTTTCCTTAAGAAACAAAGATGTGAGGCCACAAGTCTTAACAAGCTTAAATGTGGATATGCAAAGTATTTTCTCAAACCATAATTTAAGCAGAAATTAATAGAAGAAAAATGGAGAAACAAAATCTCAAATATGTAAAAAGTAACACTCTCAAAAACCCACTTCATCAAAAAATAGTTCATAAACTTTTTCAAAAATATCTGTAAACAAATGAAAATGAAAACATTGTATGAAAATGAATAAAATGAGGAAAGACAGTATCAAATGGGGAGTTTACAGAGGCACAGGCTTATATTTAAAAAATATAAAAAAGATCTCAAGTTAGCAATCTAATCTTATATTCCCAAAAAATTGAAAAAGCAAAAACCTAAAAACAAAGCGAGCAGAGAGAACTCAGTATATCACCACCACCCTGGCCCTCTGATGGCATAAAGAACAGATGGTGTTTGGGAACAGCCAATAAACAGCATCTGCTCTAATTTTATTGTTACTCACTTTATGAATACTGAATGTATCCTTACTTCTGGGTCTATGGGTTTTCATTAGGGTCCATCAGTTAGCATCCTTCACAAACTTTGGGTGAAGTTTGTACCACAAGCTGTTTCTGCATCCAATCTCATTTCACAAAACTTTTCAAAGAATGAAACCAAAGATACGGGCTAAAGAGTTGAAATACTGTCTCTGAGTGTTCACTTTGCCTCACATTTAATTACTGAATACATGTTTTTATTTTTTTGGGGGGGACCAGGAATCGAACTCAGGACCTCATGCCTTCCAGGCAGTCACTATGCTACTGAGCTATATCCCTGGACCCCTTAATTACTGAATAATTTCAAAATTTTTAGGTATTTAGGAAGTTTTCTTCACATTGAAGTAATTTAACAAACAATTTGAAGATATTTGTACTTTTAGTATCAATTACTTATAAATACAGTAACAAAGCTATGATTAATTTCATAACTTCAAAAGGCTTATTCTGTCATAACATAGATGAGACATATTGGAAAAAACAATATTATGTATTTTTGTGTTTGAGTATAAAATATTAAATGTATTCACCTTCCTGAAATGTGGATCTTTGGTTAATCTTTGCTAAACATCATTGTGTTTACCTCCTTGTAGAACATATAAACCAAAAAACAACACCAACAAAAAACTGATTACATTAACAGTCGACAAACAAATATCTTCTTCCTTGGACATAAAGATGGGAGAAATTGCCTGAGAGATGTGAAGAAAACATGGTATAAAAATATTTGCTATATATCCTGTCTAGTAATTGGAAAGAAGAGGAAAAAAAATAAAGAGTAGAAGGAAAATAATGGAAGCACAGCTTTGTAAATAAAGAGGGAAGAAAGGATAGGGGTAGGGGAGAAGAATGTGGGAGAAAGAAAAGTCAAGATATATTTTGTGTACAGTTACCATATTATCTATGATGAATGTGATCTTTATATACATCAAAAGTGTTCCAATGGCTTTAATTAAAAATAAATCAGTGTTTTATCCTTCATTAATTAAGCCCTGAGCTATCTTTTAGTTTATTGCCATGCAGCTTGTCCAGTGATTCTTAAATATTTAAATTATACCTTGTGATTATTTCACTGGCATGAAAGTGACATTAATTATAGATCATAACAGGGTCAAATGTGGGCTTATTTTTAAAAAGCATTTTTATAATGCTCATTTTGTTTTACATTTGTTATTGAATATATTATTTCTTATAAGACGATCCTGTTAATCATTAAACAAAAGGGCAATTACTATGGATTGTTCCAATCTGTTTTATACCAAATTGTCAAATTAACCTCACTGAAATATTCTTTTCCTCAATTAAACACAAGAATATCCTTGACTATTTTCTTTAATCTTACCTTCACAGAAAAACCTCCTTATATGATGTAGTAAAAAACCATTAATATGTTGATCCTGAGCATACAGTGTACATTCACATATATATATATATATATATATATATATGATTTTATTAGAAAATCTTTTAGTATAAATTGATCCGGTGAAGTAATGATGATTAAAGATGTATAAAATGTTAGTATTATCACCCTTATGGGTCTATATTTGAAAAGAATAGAGATTTTCATCTACACATGCATGGTTTTATATCTAATGAAACAAATACATCTAGAAGTGGTACGTTGGAAGATATGATATATTTGTTGCAGAATGAAGAAGGTATAAATGTGCTTGACTGTAGACTGAGCCTGCTCAATTATTTGGAAGAGGGGTTCATAGATGCTTACCAAGCTGGAATACACAGAAAAAATTGAAAATTACACTGCCAGAAGGATATTTCAAACAATTGTAACAAATAATTGCTATACTAGAAAGACAAAATGAATTGGAACATCAATATTTGGAGTAATAATTGTAGAGAAATTTCTAAAACCATGGTGAAATAGAGTGTAAATCTCATATGTCACCCTGATCGATCACAGAGTGCTTCACTGCTTGGCCCAACAGCATTTGAGGAGCATGGTGAGCATGTTTTGGATGAGAATCACATTTCATTTGGGAAACTAGGTAAAGCAAGTTGTTCTCTGTAATGAGGCTCATTCCAACTACAGATTTGGACAGAAAAAAAAGACCGCCAAAGAGGGGCACCTTCATGCATGACTGTTTGGGCTGGGATGTTTTCTTCCGTAAAATGATGGTGGAGGCTGAAGTGTTGGTTCTTTCTTGAGTTGTGAGCTTCCTGATATTTGGACTGGAACTGAAACCATTAGATCTGACTCACGGGCTGTGGGATTTGTACTGAAGCTACACATCAGACTTCTTGGCCTTTGTATTCGCACTATTTAGTTCTCTATAACAAATCTGGCTAAAGTTATCAACGCCATTATCTTTTAGCTAGGGCCATGGTTACATCTGCATCTTATCTGTACCCAAACTTCAGTTCTGTTTGTCTGGAGATCACTAATACAGACAAAGCACTGCAGGGCCATGAAGCTCAGAGAACATTGCTCAGAATCAATACCAAGATGTTTATGTCCAAAGTGTAAACAACCAAAGCCAGGAAATCTTAAAAACATCAATTTATATATTTAGTTTTTATTTTTTGAAAACATCAATTTAAAAACAACAAAATAAAGCAAAACAAAATGATAAAACAAAACAAAATGATAAGCCTAGTAGAAACAGAAGAAGCAGAGTTCTAACATAGATGAAAGAGTGAACATTAGGTACCTCCAGTTTTAGAGGTACCTAACAGTACATACAGTGAAATTTTAATAAAACAAAATAGATGAGAGCATTGAGAGAAATGTTAAATATGTTAATCATAAACAAAAGGAGTACAACCTAAAATTTTATTTATAAAACTGTCACAACCTGTTAAAACCAAAGCAGTTAAAAGAATTTTGGTGATAAACAAAATTTGTACAGATTTGTTATTGAGCCTTTCAGGAAAATCAAATAAATATGTCTGAGGAAAGTCATAATAATAATCAGAAATTAAAATCTACAGAAATAAAGGAATATAACATAAGAAATTAACAAAGTTAAAGGAAATATTTTTCTTAGTTTTAATTAAAAGGATAGGTCAAAGTTCAAGTGAGAGTAACAGCAGACTTGGTATAATCTGGGCAAGTGAATTAAATGATAGGAATGCCATGAAATACAGAATATGAAGAAACATGGACTACTGAGTTAAAATTTATCAAATGTTTATTTGAATGAATATAAATCTGTATGGAATATTCTAAAACAAGTAAATTTTTGAAAAAATATAATTTCTATGCTTAGTATGAGGTAAACAGAATCATGAAATAATTAAAATCAGAGAATGAAAATAACTGGGAAAGAAACATCAAAAAATCAAGAAATAGATTTCAGAACAATAAAGATCATGAGAAATTCTATATATACACAATAGCAAAAGCAGTTACTTTTGAAGAAGAAATAATACTCAGGGTGGATACATCTAACAACAGCATGATTTGAAGATACCAATATGCAATGCAACAACTATTATTGGTTTTCTGTTGCTTTGTCTATAATTCAATTCTGATTATACTGTTATTGTGCTACTCTGTGTCTCTTTGTTAATGCGTTCTGTGTTTTTTTTTCTGTTGTTGATGTCGTTCTTTTTCTTTCACACTAAAACAAAAGAAAAATTATATTAAAAAATATGTAAGTAAGTATGTATGTATATGCAGCATATCTAACATAGTTGTGCTACTGACTTAGGTCACTTCATTGTAAGGAATAGTTGATGATTAATTGTTTGATCAATTTTGTATGTCTATATCTATGTTCCTGAATATACACTTCAAAGTTATCAATATGTAATGCAACAACATTGTTGATTCCCAGTCACCTTGTCTGTAACTCATGATTGTACTATTCTTATGCTACTTTGTGTCTGTTTGTTAATGTTTTTGTTCTTTTACTTTTAAAATAAAAAAAAAGAAACACTGAAGTAAGCCTAAGAGAGCTAGAAGAAGCAGACTTCTGATACACCTGAAAGAGTGAACAGTTTTATAATTGATAGGTCAGGCTAGTAGTAAATGAATCAGAATATTGTTGACCTGAATAGCAATATTCACTAACTTAATCCAATTAATATCTACAAAACATTATATGGACATAATCATAATAAACATTGTTCTGAATCTCATAAGTAACATTCAGTAAAATAGACCATATTTTGGACAATAACAGATTTATGTGTTAACAGATTTAAAACAACTGAAATCAGAAAAAGTAATAAAAATCTCATAAAATATATATAGATATAGATATAGATATATAAAATCTGATAAGGAAAACTAAGAAAAAGTCTAAGTAAGAAAGAGAAAATCAAGAGACATGTCACCAAAGTTCACGTGAAGATTTTTATAGGGGAAAGAATGATACACCGTGAGCAGCATTGTTAACTATAGGTAAATAATGGAAATGGAGTATGGAGTTAATAATCTAAATGTCATTGTAGACCTTGATAATTATAGTTTTGGTAAAATGATGGAGATGATTTAAAGACGTTTGAAAATAATGAGAGAAAACAGAGGGAGTACAATTTAATTGCAGACAACTCCTTATGGGCCTCTGCATTAGAAGGCAAACAGGAAGAAAAGCACGGCCCTCCCACACGGTTGCAAAGATTCGTTTGAAGAGATCATTGTTAACACGGGCGAATGAACACAAGCATCCAAAATGACATTTTTGTTGTAACACTTTTTATTAGAAAAGAACTTAAAATCTGGTATGAATATTGCAATAATTAAAGATAATCACTTGCAATTTTTCTTTAGCTTCCTGGTTTAAAAAAAAAGTAGGTGGGGGAAAATAACACCTGAGGAAAAAATATGATTCTTGAAACGTGTGTGCATCGCTGTGCTTAAAGGTAAATTCAGTCTGTTGCTGGAGAAAACACATGTGTTTGCACAGTAATAATCAGCTTTTTGCGTCTGTCCCTTTGAGACATACTGTGATCAATTTGTAGCATAAGATCAGTTTTCTCATCAGTGTCAGTTGAATGTATTGAAAGACAAGGTCCCTTTAAGTGTGCACCATTATGGGGCTTTTGAAAATACATAATAAATATGTGAAGCTAAACACTAAAGATTTATGTTACCCAGGGACATTACATGACTCACTTTGACATCTTGGTCAATTAAAGATTTTACCAGTGCTCAATGTTCAATTTTAATTAACTTTCTGTCTGAGAACCTCATCATTCCCATCTACTAGAAGTACTTGTCAGAGGAGCAGCACGGCATTAGGACCATCATAATACAGAACACAAAGTTATTTTTTGCTCACACATTTTATCCTCATGTACAGCAAGTAATATTTACTTACCTTCCACTGTATGCTAGGATCTGTACTAAGACTGTTGCTTGAATCCCCACATTTAAGAAAAGATGGGAGAGGATAGGAAGAGAAGAGTATTTAAGGGAATGGTTCAAGAACCTATTTCTAGTTTACAAATTTGAAATTTGAACTCCAGGATATCACTCTAGACCTGATTCCTAATTACCTTCTCATAAAGTAAATTATGAAAAAAATGAAGGAATTTATAAACTATATTGAGAGGGAACCACATTTAACAATGCTTTATAAAACAATTTTAGATTATAAGATCTTTTTTACATTAAAATTATGCACATCTCTGATGTACTTGCTCACAGAATTCTCGTAATATGTATGAAATAAGAACAACCATTGTTGAATTCCTTTCAAAGTTGATTTAGTAATATACTGGAAAATATGTTCAATAAATATTATTTGTTTACCTTAGACATTATTTTACTATTTACAGTATATGCTTTCCTTGCATGAAAGAGGAGTGGAATGTGCTCAAATGTGTGTATCAAAAATCGGGTTAAAATAACCCTAGGCTATTGCAGGCTGATCAGCCCCACAGTCTCCCAAGCGAGTGGACAGATGAAGGCATAAATAAAAAATGAGACAACGGAATATGGGTTCAGGGCTTCCAGGAGGTACTAATTCTCTTCCAGCTTCTATATTCTCTGAATTAGCCAAAGACTTTTCTGGGCCCCTCATATTTATTAGGTTTACAACAAGGGAGGGGGAATACTAAAGAAAATGCAGGAATCTGGGCAGGACTCTGGGCAGGACTCGGGAATCCTTTGAAGGACTCCTCCAAGTCATAATATGTTAATTTAGGAGAGCTAGGTAATCTCCAGAAAGGCCCTTACAGCGGAGCTGAGATGCCTGCAGCCATAGTCTCCTAGAAGTTAATGGGGGTAGGAGCCAGGCATCCTAAGCTGCAGTCACTTTGTCCTTGAGGCATCACATTGTCACAGACCAATACAGGCCTCAGCAGTGACCAGTGACTCAGAGAGGTTCATTTACTGTGAATCACCTGCCCATTTGCAGACAAAGTGCCTAAGCCTCGGACAACTCCCAAGTAAATGTGAAAAGCCAATTGGTTAATATTAAATCCTGCTCAGAGCCACTTCATAGTGATCTCTGTCAGTGTGACAGAATGAGAAGAAAACGTTGTGTGGGAACCATCAGGAAAACAAGTGATGATTAACTCTGTTGATATAACCGGAGGGTGCATTAACGTAAAGATTTACGCAGGCTGGAAAGCATATGTTACCAACAAGGCAGTGTATATTCCTTCCCTCACAGTGCTTCTTTTTTAGTACCATAACTATGAATGTGTCATTTTGATAGGCATTTATTGAAAACTTCATGTTTTCCAGACCTTCTGCTATACACTGAACATATAATTATGAGAAAAACAATCATTTTCTTCAAAAATAGACTATTGGACACAACAAAATGTAACAACTGCTCTGGATTTCAGCTTCCCCAGAACTGCTCTTGAAATATATTGGATGGTCATATTTGGAAATCCTATTTCAAATAGGAATAATTATAAGTTCTATCATGGATGAAATGCCAAATCAGTAGACTGTAATCATGAGGGACTATAAGCTGAGATTTCTTTTTTTTTTTTTTTTTTTTTTTTGGCGGTACTGGGGATCAAACTGAAGACCCTGCGCTTGCTAGGCAGGCGCTTATTCCACTGAGCTATATCCCCAGCCCAAGCTGAGATTTCAAGCAGAACAAGTACACCTTTATTCAATGTTTTCTAATAATAGAGCTACAGAAGAAACGAGAGCCTATATCCAGAATATCCATAAGGTTATATACGATGATATAGCACAGAGCAATGACCATAAATCCCTTTTCAGATATAACAAAACTGACCATTCAAATCTACTTTTATTTTCCTGAATTTTTCCCAATGTTTTGACAAGTGATGTCACCAGTTACCATGAATATGGACTACCTGAATGGAATTACTCTCTCATCATGATCTGTTTGAAGGATTAAAATCATGTTATCGCATCAGAAGCAAATTGATTAATCTTGAATTGTTCTTGGTGGGCCATAATACCTGAATCTTGAGTAAGAAGTTAACAATGTTCTATAAAACAATTACAGATTATAAGATATTTCACATATTAAAATTATTCATATCTCTGATATATTCCTCACAGAACTCTCATAAAACATATGCAATAACAACCATTGTTGAATTCCTATTGTCTTGTTTGGTAAAGCTTTGTATCATGTCTGTTTTTTATTACTTTTTATTCCCTTTAAAGGTTTGATCAATCTTGCATTCTTATACCTGGTAATCTGAGCAACTTTGTTGAAGATAACAATACGTAATATAGCAACCACTGTGAATTCCTATCATCTTGTTTTGAAATTTTGCATCATTTTTATTGTATTTGTGTTGTTTTGTTTTTATCTGTTGTTGGGTTTTTTCTCTTTAAAATAAAGAACTATTGTCTAAGAATTATTAAGTAACTGGATGACATATTAAATAAATGATCTGTATAATTATTGCCTATGTACCTGAGTAGTTGGTATTTTTTCTATGTTTAGTGATACTTCTCCATGTTTGGGGATGCCAAATTATAGCTAGTTTATCTCTGAAGATTTTTCTTACAGTATAAAGGAACTTTCAGTGATATAAATGATATACAAATTAAGAGTCAATTCATTTTTTATTAAGTTTACTTGGTGCAGGTTAGATACACATAATGATCACATTCATCATGAGGAATCTGTACCTGTACATGATATATCTTGATTCCTCATGTAATCCCATCTCTTTCCTCCCTTCAACCCTGTTCCTCTTTATCTACAAAAGCTTTGCTTCTATTATATTCTTCCTTTCTCCTTCTTTTCCTTTCTTCCCTTATGTGCCCCCTATGTCCCCTTCCCATTTGAAGACTATCTTCCTATTTTACAATATCTACTGTATGTTTTAGTCTTTGTTTACATCCTCAGTTTCTCACACCAGAGAGAAGATATATTTACACATGTGGGTCAGATTTAGGTTACTTAAAATATGATCTCAAGGTACACCCACTTACCTAGCAGTGTCTCAAGTTTATCCTTCATGATAGAGCAGTACTCCCTTATACAAAAAGTACATCTTCTTTATCCATTAATCAGTTCGTGGGCATCAGTGTTGTTTCCATGATTCAGCTGTTACAAACTGTGCTGCCTTATGGTGTGCATATGTCACTATGGTGTGAGGTTCTTAATTCTTTTGGGGAGATATCAAGAAGGGGAATAGCTTGGTCAAATGGAACCACTAGTTCCCGTTTTATGAAGAATCAATGTACTGATTTCCTCAGTGGCTGCACCAGCCTACACTCCCAGCAGCAGTGGAGAAGGGCTCCTTTTTCCCCACAGCCCCTCCAGCATTTGTTATTGGTTGGTTTCTTGATGACAGCCATTCTTTCTGGGGTGAGATGGAATCTCAGCCTTTTTAAACTTTGCATCGCTCAAATGATCAGTGACATTTAGCATTTTTTCATACATTTATTTGTTGTTTGTACTTCATCTGAAAAGTTTATATTCATCACAGGTGCCCATTTTTGTACTGGGTCTTGAAATTTGGGAGGTCTAATTTTTTTCAATTTTTTGTATGTTGCTGATATTAGTCCTTGGTTTGAGGAACAACTGACAAATTTTTTTCTCACTCTGTGTGTTGTCTGTTCACTCTGTCATTTCTTGTACATTTCTATTTATACACACAAAGTCATTTTGAACTGTCCTTTAGCCCTACAAACCACTTTTGAAACTTTGAGGGTCTCCACATTGAAAAATAGAAAAATTGAAAATGATGTTTAGGTGAGTGTTATGGTTTGTGTCTGCATGTCCCCCCTAATCCTCATGCAGTTTTATATAGGGTGGCTTTTAGAGTTTATAACTGATCCATGATCCAGTGCTGGGATTATGGATGTGAGAGCTGTACCCGCCCTAGGGTGGATACTTTGCTGGGATTATGGGTTTGAGAACTATACCCGCCCTAGGGCGGATAGTTTGTATATGGAAAGGAGAAAAAGAGGCAGCTGGTTGCCATTCCTCCCTTTTGCTGTTTTTGCTGTGTTTTGCCACCATGAACTGTTGCCCTCTGCCATGTGCTACTCTGCCTCAGAACCAACCAAGTATGGACTGAAACCTCCACAAACTGTAAGCTAAATAAACCTTTCCTTCCTTCATTTTGGGCATCAGGTATTTTGTCTCAGTAACAAGGAAAAAGTAACCAAGACAATGAGTAAGATTTCAATGGGCCAATTATGAACTGAAAACTGAAAAAGTTTTATATGTTTAAATTAGTTAATAATGTATATCTAATTATATCAGAGAATGAGTGGAATATAAGTACCATTATTTTAGAACTTATTCTAAATAATTTTTAAAGACAATGTGTATATTTCTTTTCTCAGATAGAGGTTTATTTATTCTTATGTGTAAATGAATCTAGTGTAAAAGAATCCTTAGTACTTTCTTAGCAAATAGCGTATGAAGATATCTACTTTTTAAAACCTATACTGTATTTCACACTGAGGTGGATCAAGCTTTAGAGTATTGCAGCACAATTATTTTCTTTGTCATTTAAAAACTATATATGAGAACTACTAAAGAAAGTATTGAAAAAGTACTTTTAGCAGAATGACCATTCATATAACTTACTGTTTACTGGAATGGGGGAAAGGAGAAAAGAAAGACAGAAGGAAGGGGAAATATATACATACAAAACAGCTAAGATAACTGTACTACTGATTTCTATAATTTTATCAAAAGGAACAGTTAAGGCTTAATTGTTTGACCAATTGGCATGCCTATATTAGGTAATCTGTACAACTTCTTTGAAGAGAACAATATGCAATATAACAACCACTATTAATTTCCTATCAACTTGTTTTGAAATTCTGCATTTTTCTTAGTTTTAATTCTCTTTAAAATATGTATATATCTTGCCATTTATGAATTTTAAGTTTGTGTTACATTATAAAATAATAAAGTCAAATTTTTCATATTTTGATAGATGATATTTACATAGCCTTTGAAAGGGTAATGTGATATTTTAATCCATCTTTGTATGAGGCAGTGATCAACTAGGGAAATAGCATATTCTCACTTTACATTTTTATCATCTCTTGTCATTTCATCTCAAAATCATCTCTTCTAGCTCTTTTGAAAATGAGTAGCACATTACTTTTAATTGTATAAATCCTGCTGTGCCACTGAATACCGTAATGCATTCCTCTTATGAAACTAAAATGCCATGCCCTTCAACCAATGTTGCCCCACCTTTCCTCCACTCTACACCCCATCTCTGCTAATCGCTAAATCACTCTGGGGCTTTCAGGATGTTGACACTTTAGCTTCTACTTGCGATACCACATTCTGTTTGTCTTTATGTGATTGAAAATTAGGCTAAAGCTCAGAATATGCATTTTCCAAAAGAAAGCCCAATGTGTTATGCAGGTTTCACAGGTCAGTTCCAGTTAGAGAATTAGGTGATTCTTAGCTTTTGGAGCATTCTTTGTTATTAAATGGAAATGACCACTCAAGTCCAGAGAATCATGTTCCCGCCAAAAGACCGGGTGAAAAGCTCAACTGTGACACAGTGCTGCAATCAGCAGTGGTCCGGGGACTATGAATTTTGGAGTGAACAGAGTCATTAACATAGGCTTTTATATTATTGAGGACTAATACTTTTGTAATATCCAGAGAATTGATGTTACTTATTTGAAATTTCCAGAGACTGTTCTTAATTTACTTGGATGAACAATATTACTGAAAGATATTTTGTTTGTTTTCAAATTTTTAAACAATAACTTGGTTTTTATTTTATTTTAATATTTTTAGAAAAAATATATTGTTAAATGGGAATGGATTATACCAAATTATCTTTCCAATCAGAAGTTGAGATTATTAGTATTTTTCATTTTAAAGTGACAAAAAAGTGACCAAGAAGCAATGAAAGTAATACAGAATTTCAAAACAAGGTGGTAAGAAATTAACAATGGTTATTAGATTGCATATTGCTGTCTTCAAGGTAGTTGCTCAGATTATCAGGTGCAAGCATGCAAAATTGATCAAACAGTATAAGCACCAACAGCTCCTTTTAATGAACTATAGAAATAAATAGCACAATTATCTTAGCTATCCTGTGTATGTATACATAAAATGAGATTATTGTGAAAATATATTTGGGAATTCTAACTGGAAATCTAAACTGCCTGCTTATAATTTCATATATTTGAAACATACAATATTTTCAAATTATCATACATTCAATAATCATTACTAATCTATAAAGTTTAATTGTATATATTATAATTTACTAAAATTATATATGTTGTGATTTGTTGTATTTATGACACATTTATATCAGAAAATATTTATCTGCAATGGCTTCTTTTTGGCTTCAGTCTCTTTTAATGCTTATGTCTATTCACCGTATGCGTTTTAATGCTTTAAAAATAATCATATAGAGAGGTTTCTGCATCTTCTTAATTCTTTTGTTTTTGTTACAATCAAAATAATACTAGAATCCCTTGATTCTCATTAGAGCAAAATTGTGCTAATGACCTCAGACAGCTTATTTCAGAGGAGCATCTGAACTATCCGGTGGTTATGCAAATCTTATCTTAATTATCTAAAACTTTTTATAGCAATGACCCCATGGGTATGACCCTTCTCCATAAAATTCCAGTACTAATAGTCTCTGGAAGGCTCCTTTTTCCTTTATTCCGTGGAAATGAAAAATGCTAAACTTATGTGCTCTTTAATGTTATTAAAACCCAGACCAGTGGGGAGTCTTAGCAGAGGTGGATGAAATATTTTCAAACAGTTCAATAAGAATGTCGAGCACATGATAACCTCAATATTGTACTTAATGGAGAACTCACTGGGTGGTAAAATTATTCCGGACTTATTCTGAGGTAACATGTGCCCTTTATCTGACCCTAGAGAGATTTACAGACTATAGCTATGTATTTAGCATTATTTCAGAGACTTTATTTATAATTTGCCTTTGCATATCAATATAGAGTTCTTAGAAAATATTTTAGAAGAAATACGCAAATAACTAGAATATATGAAACTGCCATTAAAAAATCAAATTCATTTTAGAGTTTCATTACTTCAAATGAATTATGAATATATTTCATCATGTTCAAGATATTTCTCAATTATTTATGCAAATTATATATATAAATAAAACATTATGATATAGAAAGTTAAAAGGGAAAGATTAGTAAAAAACGTTTAATGTAGTTGCAAATAAAGAGTTTCACTAAAGGTATTTTGAATTAGTACTGAGTACATTTTTGTAAAGGTAAGACTTTGTATGTATTACCTTTTTTCAGCAGTATACAAATTCACTTAGAAATATAGGGAACAGTTTTAAGATTTGCTCAGTGTTTTTTTACAGAAAACTAAAAGACTGTTTAATATGACAATTTCTCTTTGCTTACTACTGAGGTGGAATAAAAGTAGAAAACTCAAAAACAATAATAATTTTGATCAACTATCAAACTTACCTATGTCTATCAAAGTTTCAATTTGTCTGAAAAACAATTAGTGTGCAGTTAAATTATATCTACCAGAACCAATTCTTGCATCCACTAAATTTAAGAAGTATTCATATCCAAAAAGTATGAGGAAAGTTTAACTTTTATCATCACTGAAATTTTTTTTGCAGTGTCAAAATGTAATAACGAATCATTTGATTTTATTTTATGAATCTAAAATTCACAAATTAACACAAATCTTCTTGAGTTCCATGAAGCTGTTTCTCTTAACAGCAGAAATTTAAAGGCCCTCCATGGAAGTATAAGTTGGAATTGCCTGTTCAGAGAAATTTATGATTTTATTACAGCTGCATACTGACTATTCCTTTAGTAACCCACAGGCAGAAAGTAACAGTTTATTTATTCAAACTGAAAATGAAATTGAGCAGGAAAACTAATTAGCAAGCAACAACAAAAAAAAAATAATGGAAAAGCACCATGAAAACAGTTTGGAATTTATATGGGTTGTCAGATGGTTACAAAAACAACACTTTAATTTAAAAAAAACAGAAAAAAGTGTCTCACATACACACTGTCTCACATACAATACTCCACCTGCCTGAATACAGATTTTTCTAAGACACACTGTATTGTTTCTTAACTTTTCAAATAATTTTAATTCTTAACAAATAATATTGTGTTTAAAATAGAAACATTTATGTGATAATGTATGATTTTTAACTGGCAAGAGAAGTCATGTTTTATTATCATATAATTGGAAATGTCAGTGATGATTTTTCTTAATTAAAAGATCCTTACTAACAGCTAATACATTTATTTATGCAAAACACACACTTATAACAATAGTAGCATTCATAACTATAGTAATATTTTATGTGGTGAATTTTTAGACAGAAAAATTTCTACATCTGCCTAGAAAGGTAATATTTTATTTGACAATCCTTCTTAAATTAATACTATATTACTTGCTGAATTATCAACACACAAACAACAGATAGCTTAAGCTTAATGCTTAGAACATTGTGTACTAGGGGAGTCATATCTTATAATTAAAAACAAAAACTCTCTGACCTAGAGGATTACACTCAAGATTAATTTACAGCACAGCTAAATTAGTTTATTAAAGCTACTTTACTTCATTCCTCTTTTCCTCAAAATCTTTAGACAATCATAATTCCTAAGAAAGCTCCCTGAAAAATGGCAAAGCTGCTATTTTCAAATTTCCTCACCCCCTTTCCCCCAAAATATAAATGTGTGTTACACTCCTATTACAAACTCAATTTGTTCTTAGTTCTGTGTGTGAATGTGACTTACATACCTCACACCTTGGCATTTTTGTGCCAGCACCTCTCTTTCATTAGACCATGTTCTATTTTTTTATCCTCTGCTGCAACCTCATGTAAGATTGGGCCTGAATTGCAAAATTTGTGAATTCCTCAGCCTAATTTACAATTTTGATCTATATTCTTTTAAGTCAACAAATGTATTGCTTACTTACTTTGTTATGTATCAGGAAAATAAAATAAATAGAATGAGATTTTCACCTCCATGTCATTAAAGATGCCTGTGGTTTATTGGAAGGAACAGTCAATGCTTAAAATTTTCCTTTTTCTTGACCAATTTTTCACCCTTGAATCTGGTAGTCAGAATGACTGGTCTGCAAACAGCAATATGCAGTATGAAAACCATTGTTGAACTGCTACTATCTCATATGGTGAAGCTCTGTACCATTTCCAATGTTGTTTTTTTATTACTTATTAGTGTCTTTGATTGTTTGGTCAATCTTACATTCCTACATGTGGAGGACTGAGCAACTTCACTGAAGATAACAGTAGGTAATGTAGCAACCATTGTTACTTCCTAACATTTTGTTTTGAGGTCATGTATTTTTGTTCTTTTTGTGTTGTTTTGATTTTATCTTCATTGTTTCGTTAGTTTTTTAATTTTTAAAGTAAATAATGTTTCTCATAACAGTTCAAACAATTCTTGATACTTTCCTCAGTAACACTGTGTACCGTCCATAAATTTTGTTATATTTCTGCGTGAAAATAAAAGATGATAGCAGTTGGTGGAGGAGCCATGCATGTAAGATATTGAAAACCTATTAATGTGAGTGACATAAATAACAGGAATATGAGCAACATTTTAGGAGAAAGTCTAATTGTACATGAGAAACATGTGAGACTTGATGGTCTTAGAACATACTCGCAAATGGTTCTAATTCAGACTCATTTATGGACCCATCCACTCTCCCTTGCTCAATGGACTCAGCTGAAATCCCTGCAGTCCTGCATTTACAGTGCTTATTGCACTTCAGAGTAGATTGTGAATTACAGGGCTATTTCTATGTTTGTCTCACCAGCATTTCAAGGTAGTCCAAATGACTGCATTTCTGAAATTTTCCCTTCTTTGTCATTTAACCCATGAACTTTGGAATTTATGACAAATTTTAAGCTGAACATACTAGAATATGAGACTAAGTGCATTTTGTGACTCTAACATGTAGAAGCTGGCAAAGATGCTCAGTTTCTTGCCTTAAGTAAAAGATCTGAAAATGTCCTTTAGGAAAAGCAACAAACTCATTCTCTTCCTTAAGTGCCCCCTACATTTTCCCCTCAAGATTTTTTCCCTTTCAGACACTTCTCATCAGTTTCCTAGTGCAATTTAGGTTGCTTCTAAAGCCCTTAATCCCTTTAATTTAATTATTTTATTCAGAAATTTTGTTTTTCTACTCTCTCAGAAGGATGGCTTTCTGTGACTTTTAACTGTGCTACCAAAGATGGAAGACAAAGCATAGAAGACACTGCATTTGCACTTTTTGCATCAGACACAGTACACAGTCCATTACATGCTATACAGGGAAGGTAATTTCTGTGCTTATGAATCAAACTCCTTCATTTACAAAGAGTTATATAAAATTAAGTTCTCATCCACGTGTATGAAAAATATTTACAATACAGAACTGTTAGAAAAACCTAAATAAATCTCAGATTCATTTTTAATGTGAAATATTAAGTGCATGATTACTATAAAACATGTAATTATTGTTAAAATAATAATTCAAAAATAAAGTTTCATAATAAGAACAGGTTATTAACCTATTGTATGTATGATTCATAAAATGTATGCAAATATATCCTTCTAAAAAAACCTTCATACATCAAGTTGCAAGTGACAAAGATTTGAACTGAAGTTTTTGATGTAAAGTGTTTTTCATAGTACCAGATATTTTCCATATGGAAGATGGAAAATTACAGTAACTCCATAATATTGCATAAATTATACCCTAGCCCAATTCTATTACTCTTCGTCTTCTCTGGAAAAAATCTCTATCATCAGCATTAGCATCCTACTGAAATTGTATCATAGTTTTTAAAGAATGTAATAATCATGCTTGATATTTATATTGTTTAGAGAAAAGTGAATATTGACTCTGCCATAATATCCTACTGTGAAAACTCCTTTAGTACATATTTGTGTATGGACCTGCACTGTACTTTAGCTAAAGTAATGGGACAAAATATATACTGGGTAAGGTGTAATGTGTTCTCTTTCTTTTTGTTCATGTGATATTGCCACCATTTATAGAAGAAACAAAATATTGAGCTGACAAATATGAGACACTTGTTTGCACTTTTTAAAAATTTTGGAGACAGATTTAACATATTCTGAATAATTTTTGAGTGACAAGTAAGTAATCAGATACATGTTCATAATGCAGACAAAGGAAATACCAGTAGTTTAATCATGTAATGAACAAGTGAATTAAAGAAAAAATATTGAGAATTTAATGTTTACTGAAAATTATGGCAACTTAAAATTTTAGCATTTTGCGCGGTGTTTCCTGTGCCCAAACTGTGCAACTGGGACCTTTATCCAGACACAAAGACAGACTTGTGCAGACACCTGGGCAGCGGGCGTATCACTGCCCACCTCCTGGCTCTGCGACTGTGGCCTTTCTCCAGCGACCTGAGACACCACATGAGCAGCACAACCCTTCTCCTCTGGTAAGCTCCACACCTTAGAGTTAGGAAGGAAATACAACTGGGAGGGCCCGTCCCTGCTGGTGGTTGAGACCTGCAGAGTGGAATCAGCCTTAGGCTCTGGGGTCCTTGGGGTTGGGAGGAGAGCCCTGCTAACCCCTGACCAGCTACTTGAGGAACTGAAAACATAAGCACTACCTAGCCACCATAGGTTTGAACGCTGAGACCCACACTCTTCCCATCCACACACTGGACACTCTGGAACCGAAGTCTGAGCTGAGCACCTCAGTAATTGCCTGGCTTCCCTGGGCCCAGTGGTCCACAGTCTGTTACCACCCTGGGTTTAGTTTGACATCCAGGTAAGCTAGGATCCCTAGAGTCCTTAGTGAGCTGCCTAAGTAGTCAGTAGCTCAGCACTAGTCATTTGACATTCAAAATGACAAAAACGAAGGGGGAAAATGCAGTCTCAGAACATAACTCCAAACAAAACAAGTACAGGACACAACGACATAGGAGAACTAGGAAACCACATACCTAAAATTTCTGAAATGATCACATCTGAAGAAAAAAAAAACAACTCCATCAAGCAATACAAGAGACTAAATATGAGATAATCTCTCAGGCAAAAAAATGAAATGAAAATAATAATGAAAGAAATGCTTCGCATATACAGAGAAGAAACAGATAAGAGACTAGAAGGTCAAAGGCAACAAATGGAAATGTTAAATGAACAACTCAGGAATGAATTAGAACACATGAAACAGTCTCAAAGAAATTTCCAGGAACTGAAAACTGCCACTGAAAGCTTGCAAAACCATTTGAATGAACCCAAACATAGAATTTCAGATTTTGAAGATAGCCTGAGAGCTAATGATTGTGAAAGGAAGGATCTCTTAAAGTCAACAAGGAACCAGGAGAAATCAATCCAACAGCTGCAAGATGAAGCAAAGAGAAATAATGTGTGAGTAATAGGTATCAGTGAAACAGCAGGAGGCAACAAAAATGACATAAAAAGAATTATTGGCGAAATAATAGCAGAAAATTTCCCAAGAATGGTAAAAGAAACTGATGTGCAGGTAATTGAAGCATATAGAACTCCAATGAGCCACAACCCAAGTAAAACCAACACCAGGCATAGAGTAGTCAAGATCCCAGATATGCAGCAAAAGAACACAATATTGAAAGCTGTTAGAGAAAAGAAACACATCACCTATAAAGGAAAGCCCATCCGAATCACAGCAGACTTCTCAACAGAAACCATCAAATCAAGAAGAGCTTGGAGCGAGATACTACAGATTTTCAAACAAACAGCTGCCAACCCAGAATGATGTACCCTGCAAAACTATCCTTCAAATTCAATGGAGAAATAAAATATTTCCACAACAAAGACTAACTGAAGAGCTTCATGAGTGCCAAACCAACATTACAAAAAGTACTGAAAGATATTCTAGACAGAGAAAAAAGTGACCACAATCCCAAGAACAACAATAGAAAAGAACCCTTAAGCAGAACAAGAAATTAAACAGCAAAAGTAGGAAAGCAACATCAAGTAAACAGCATAACATGAATAAGCCAATATATAACAGTTATAACCATTAATGTAAATGGCCTCAATTGATCAGTCAAAAGAAACAGACTGGCAGAGTGGATTAAGAAACAGAATCCAACAATACAGCATACTCAAAAGGAAATCCATAGACTGAAAGTCAAATGTTGGAAAACAATCTTCCATGCAAAAGGTTCCCAGAAAAAAGCAGGGTAGTTGTTATGTTTGCAGACAATGCAAATTTCAAACTGATAACAATCAAAAGAGAGAAAGAAGGCCACTATATACTAGTTAGGGGAAAGCTGCAAGAGGAAGAGATAACAATCCTAAACATGTATGAACCAAATACTGGAGCACCAAATTATGTATGGCAAATCTTAACAGACATAAAAAACCTAATAAACAATAACACGATTGTAATAGGGGACCTAAATACCCCTTACATGCAAAGGTACAGGTCAACTGGTCTAAAACTCAGCAAAGATGTAACAGACCTGAACCAAATGTGTGAACAAATGGACTTAGTAGATGTTTACAGAGTGTTCCACACCACAACACCAAAATACACATTTTTCTCATCTTCAGAAAACTTCTCTAAAATAGACCACATTCTAGCCCAAAGAGCATGCCTACTTAAATGCAAAAGGATTCAAATTATCCCCTGCATATTATCTGCAAAGAAATTGAAAATTAACGACAAAGAGAATTCCAAAAACTTTATAAACATTTGGAAATTAGACAGCAACCTCCTGAATAACCAATGGATGAAAGAGGAAATTAGAGAAGAGATTGGAAAATACCCACAAACAAATGAAAATACAAATACAACTTATAGGAATCTGTGGGATGCAATGAAAGCAGTCCTCAGAGGGAAATTTATAGCAATGAACTCACACATAAAGAAAACAGAAAGAGAACAAATCCTAATGTTGCACCTCAAACTTTTAGAAAAAGAAGAAAGAGTCAAGCCCAAAGCCCAAAGAAGGGAGGAGATTATAAAGCTTAGGGCAGAAATTAATGCAATTGAGACAATGAAAACTGTACAAAAAATAAGTGAATCAAAGAGTCGGTTTTTTGAAAGAGTAAATAAAACTGATAAACCTCTAGCCAATCTTATCAAAAAAAGAAAGAACTCAAATTCATGAAATAAGGAATGAAAAGCATGAAATCACTACAGATCCTACAGAAATTCAAGAGATCATTAGTACTTACTTTGAGAATTTTACTCCAATAGGATAGAAAACCCACAAGAAATCGACAAATTCCTAGAAATGTACGGATTACCAAAGTTGAACCAGGAAAATATTAAAACCTTGAACAACCCAATATAAATTAGTGAGATTCAAAAGGTCATTAAACACTTACTGACAAAGAAGAGCCCAGGCCCTGATGGATTCACAGCAGAATTTTATAAAACATTCAATGAAGATTTAATTCCCACACTCCTCAGACTCTTCAGTGAAACTGAAAAGGAAGCAATTCTCCCTAACTCATTTCTGGAGGCAAGTATCATTCTAATATCAAAATCAGAGAAGGATCCAACCAAGAAAGAGAACTATAGGCCAATCTCCCTAACAAACATAGATGCAAACATACTCAATAAAATACTAGCAAATAGAATGCAGTGAATCATCAGGAAAATTATATACTATGACCAGGTTGGATTTATTCCAGGAATGCAGGGATGGTTCAATATCTGCAAACAATGAATGTAATATACCATATGAATAGAGCCAAAGACAAAAAATACATGATCATCTCAATAGATGCAGAAAAAGCTTTTGATAAAGTCCAACATGCATTCATGATAAAACCCTAGAAAAAATAGGAATAGATGGTCTCTACCTCAATTTAATCAAAGCCATCTATGATAAACCAACAGCCAACATCATACTAAATGGACAAAAACTGAAAGCTTTCACTTTACAGACAGGAACAAGGCAAGGATGTCAACTGTCACTACTCCTATTCAACATAGTTGTAGAAGCATTACCCAGAGCAATTAGACAAGACAGAGAAATAAAAGGAATAAGGATAGGAAAGGAAGAAGTAAAACTATTGCTATTTGCAGATGACATGATACTTTACGTGGAAGACCCCAAAAATTCCACAAGAAGACTCCTTCAATTAATAGACAAATTCAGCAGAGTAGCTGGATACAAAGTCAACACCTCAAAATCAATAGCATTTCTATACAGAAATAACAAACAGACTGAGAGAGAAATTAAGGAAATCATACATTTTACAATAGCATCCAAGAAAATGAAATATTTAGGAAGCAATCTAACAAAAGAGGCAAAAGGTCTATTTAATGAAAACTACAGTACTCTGAAAAAAGAGATCAAAGAGGATTTCAATAGATGGGAAAACATTCCCTGCTTATGGTTAGGAAGAACCAACATTGTGAAAATGGCCATACTACCAAAATTGTTGTACAGATTCAATGCAATTCCCATTAAAATACCACCAACATACCTCACAGATCTAGAGAATGCATGCCTTAAATTCATCTGGAACCAGAAAAGACCCAGAATAGCAAAAGTAATTCTGGGCCACAAGGTCAAGTCAGTTGGAATCACAATCCCTGACCTGAAATTATACTACAAAGCTACTGTAATAAAATCAACATGGTACTGGCTCAAAAACGCACCTGAGGATCAATGGAACAGACTGGAAGATACAGCCACAACCACAAACACACTCATTTGACAAAGGGGCCAAACAAGCTCACTGGAAGAAAGATAGCCTCGTCAATAAATGGTGCTGGAAAATTGGCTTGCCACTTGCTGAAGACTGAAATTAGACCCAAATCCATCACCAGGCACCAATTTCAAGTCAAAATGGATCATAGATCTCAATATTTAAACAGAAACACTAAAGCTATTGGAAGAGAATGTAGGTAAAAATCTTAAATACATAGGAGTAGGCAGAGAGTTCATGAAAAAAAACCAAACTGCAAGAGAAACACTTCAAAGAATCAATAACTCGGACCTCATTTTACTGAAAAGTTTTTGCACATCTAAAGAAATCAGCAGCAGAGTAAAAAGAAAACCCACAGATTGGGAAAAAATCCTAATTGGCTGTCCCTTGGACAAAGTGCTTCTATCTAGACATACAAAGAATTAAAAACCTGAACGCATCTAAATTGAAAGACCCAATCCAGAAATGGGCATCTGAGATGAATATATACTTCTCAGATAAAAAAATACAAATGGTAAATACATATATGAGAAAATGTTCTACATCATTAGTCATTCGAGAAATGCAAATAAAAACAACATTGAGACTTTATCTCACCCCCGTAAGATTGGCCAGCATCAAGAAATCGTCCAATAACCAATGCTGGTGAGGCTGTGGAGAAATAGGAACTCTGCTGCACTGCTGGTGGGAATGCAGACTGGTGAAACCACTGTGGAGATTGGTATGGAGATTCCTCAGCAAACTAGGTCTGAAGGTCCGACTCAACCCAGCTATCCTGCTTCTGGGTATTTTCCCAGAAGATCTGAAAACAGCATATCACTGTGATATATGTGCACCCATGTTTATAGCAGCACAATTTGTAATAGCTAAATCATGGAAACAACCCAAATGTCCATCCACAGAGGACTGGATTAAAAAACTGTGGCATTTTTACACAATGGAATATTATTCAGCTGTAAAGAAAGACAATCTAGGGGCTTTTATAGGCAAATGGTCACAATTAGAGACCATTCTCATAAGTAAGTTAAACTAGATGTGCATATGCAAACAGTATATAGTATCATTAGTGTAGGAACCTGGAGATGAGAATATAGATCGGGAGGTATGAAAGGAGACTGCTCAAGGATAGAAAGCAATCGGGATGAAGCGAAGGAGAAGAGGAAGAGGAGGATAGCTGTGTAGATAAATATGTATGTGCGGGACGGCTGACATGGTTGCACTATTGTCCCATGTCATTTTGATGTGGAAAACAATCGGTGATAATTTGTTTCATCAATCTTGCATGTCTATTTGTATTGTACTGAGTATACAGTTTGAAGCTGCCAACGTGTAATACAACAGCGACTGTTGATCCCCTGCCACCTTCAGTTTTTGTACTGTTCTTGTGCTACTGTGTGTATGTTTGTTAGTGTTTTTGTTCTTTTACTTTTAAAGTAAATTATTTTGGAAATAGAAAAAAAATTTTAGCATTTAAGAAATTTTTGATTTAAAGCAATATAATTAATTTTGATGGCTGAAATTAATTTTAAATCTAGACAAGTCTGTGTACTACCATATCATATATTTACACATTTTAAAATACATCACTTTCAAATTTATCACTCTTTCATGCAGTTCACCAATTCATGTAAATTGCCGTGAAGTCAAGTCATTAAAACAATGAAGTAGATGTCATTCTTTACCGTCATATGTTCTCTGTTCTCAAGGTAGAACCATTTCCACTTAGTATGTGATTCTTCCACAGACGTCTCTTGGATATTGAGCTAATGAAATTGATTTCTGTGCCTTCACTCTTGGTGACATTTCCCTACTACACCTTGTCAAGTCCTTTGGAAAGACAAAATGATTTTATCAGCTCGGCACAGACACAGTATAGACATAAATGTGCAAAAGACCAATGAAATGCGATGGGTACAGCTTTAAGAACTATTGCAGAACAATGAACTCCTCAAAATTGCATCCTTATCATTGAGCATCTGACCTACTCTCAGCTCGCATTTTCTTTACTCTTCTTTCCCGTCATGGAAAAATGGCTTGAGATTTTGCTCATTATCATAAAACAAATTAAAACATATATCTTTTCCTGAGATGAATTTGTTTTATTTCTCACTAATAAAGAAGAAGCTAAAAAAAAAATACCACTGCATTCTTCCTTGTTTCACTGATAAATTAAAAGTTAAAGAAAAACTGCAGGTGAAATAATTTTGAGCTTTTTAGGTTTTTACTATTTTGTCATTGGTGTGATATGTCAATTCCTTAAGATCTCTGTTTTAGTGAAGGGTATAGTTTAGGGTGATCCATGTGCTTTACTTAAATTGGTGATAGCTAATTTTCTAAAGTAGGGTTTTGAGTATCTGTAGTAGTGTCTCTCAAATTTACATTTTATTTTAATTGTAAATTTAATAATGGTTATATAGTTTTAGGAGATGCTCTTTGACATAAGAATTACATAAGTGTAGCAATCCTTCTGAAGGAAAATTCTTGTCAGCACACTTAATACAATTGCTATCTTATTATGTCCATAAATTTTACTGATTTTTGATGATTATGATAAAAACTTTCAGGTTGTTTAGTAACCTAGATATTTCTTCTGCTGCTTCTTTTACCATTCATTTTACCTACACTAAGTAATGATCAATGTATATATGTAAATGTAAACTCTGGCAGAGCTGTATTTGCTGTTACCATGTCAATAGAACCCAGAACATATGTGTTTTATGAAAGTATGTTAGGTGCTAGCCAAATTGTCCAAGAAACAAAAAATTCTTGCACCCACATCTTGGGAGTAAATTCCTATAACACAGATTTCACTGATATTCCATGGGATAAGATATTGCCTAACATTTCAAATGAAATGAAATGGTTATTCATTTGCCTTTTACATAGTTGAAGCATATAATGGGAGAGGAATTAGAATTCTCACCAAAGTCAGCTTTAACATGCATTATACTTAACTTGCATGCATGTAGCTTTAGAGAACTAGAAGCAGAGAGGCACACTCGGAAATTCTGGTAGCAAATTGTATTCACCGTAATCATAGTAATGGGGCATTTTAGTTAATTAAGTACACAAACACACAGAGATACACACAGAGACACACACACACACGAGTTGGTGGAGAACTGCAAATACTTCAGTTCTGTCTGCCATGTGTTGGTCTGAAAAGAAAATCAAGTAGTATCAGAAGGAAAGTTTTTCCAAGACCGTTACAGACTTTTTAGAATTCCAAGGTCACTGTTTTGAACAGTCCTAAGACAGTAAGTGGGAAATGACAAAGAGGGACAGTTTCAGGGTTTCTTTTGAGTTTTTGATTTTGAAAAAGAAAAAGGAAAGGTCAAAAGAAAGAAGAAATGTCATCTTCAGGTGACTCTCATTTTGAAGATGAAATAAAACTAGCTGTCCCCCTGATGGCATCGTCTCTTTACACTAAAATAAAATCTAAGCAACTCAGGTCAATGCAGCTTAAAACAGCAAAGAACACAGGATTTGTCTGGCAATTTAGAATACTACTATATTGGGTTAGTTTATAGCAATTGGGCTTTCAGTAAACAACTTTAATTTAAAGAAATCTCTGTGTGTGTGATGTTTAATATCTTTTGTACAATACTCTAATCTGTCCTCGTTTCCAAGAGAGTTAGCAGTATAATGCCAATGTATCTTCCCAACCACATTAAAATATTTGCTCCTCTAGGCAGAGAAAAAAGTCAACTTAACTAAATTTGTCACTTTACCTTCATGGTAACAGATCTATTTCTTTTTATATTTATGTAACTATATCATGCCTTTAATACTTTTATTAGATTTTGTTTCTTTTTAATGTTTTGACATTTCAATAAATAAAAGTGTTTGCCACTAGTAGCATTATTGATACACTATTCACATACCACAAAATGGATCATTTAAAAATAATTTTTGGTTATTGCTCTTCTATACAACATCACATTACTTTGAGAAGAAGTATTTATCTTCTCAAAAAGAAACACCACGTACATTAACAATTGGTCTCCACTTACCTCTACACTGAAGGCCTGCCCAGACCTAATCCTCACGCTGAATTTACAGATTTATATATTTAGGATGTGACATGTAAGTCGGACCCTGCAATATGTGGTCTCTTTGCCTTTCACTAATCCAGATGATTTGAAGATCACCAACATGCTTTTCTTTTTATTGCTGAACAATATTCCAATAAGTAGATATACTACTGCCTGTTAACTAATTCATCATTTTGTGGTATTTATTTCATGTCTAGGTTTTTTTCCTATTATGTAAGATGGTGGTAGAACAACTGATGTGAAACGTTATTTTCTTTTTTTATTATTTCATGTTATTAGTGTGCATGTGTGATGCACGTTTACATCCCTGTGAGAAGTCGCTAATGTATGTAACACCTTCGTGCCTTTCCTCAGCCTCTTCCCTTCTCTCTTTCTATCCACCCTTCTATCCTTTTTTATTTTCTGATCATATTTGCAATAAAAAATATTTATATTCCTTACATGGAGTTGGTGCATGTACATAACACATCCCAATTTATTTTTAGTCACATATTTCCATTTCTCTTTGATATACACCTATGAGTTTAATGGTTCAGTTGCTTGGTTGATACAATGTTTAACATTATGAAAAGCTTAAAGTTCTTTTCTACACTAGATATGTAATTTCGTGTTCCCAGCACTAGTTTTTACGGAATCTGATATCTCAACAATCTCTTCATAAATTGCTCTTATCTGTATTATCTGTCACACACGTGGAATGATTTCTCACTAAAGTCCTCCTTTGCATCCCCCTAATGAGTAATTATGGTGAACATCTTTTCATGAACTATTGTTACTCTTCTACTGTTCTATTATTATTTGGGGGCAGTACGAGGAATCAAAGTCAGGACCTCACACTGGCCAGCCCGGTGCTGCACCACTGAGGTAAACACCCAGTTTCTCTCCTATTATTTGGTTATGAAATTTTGTTGTACTTATTTTCCATAAAATTAAAAAGAACAGATTATGCAATTTCGCAATATGCACAGTTCTTACTTTATTTCTATGCAAATTTTAAATTGATACTTTCTTCAAAAAATATAAAAATGATCAATAAGATTTTGTTTCTCAAGCTTATGAGTGCCTTCACAATACTGTTTTCTTTCTCATCAGTGTTTATTTTTCCACTTTGCAAACATGTGAAGCTATTTTACAGGTTTTGTCCTCTTCATTTTCAGAAATTTCTATGTTGACAATTTTGTCTCTCACCTTTTACAGCTTTTAGATGTACCAGGTAAACAGAAGCACAAGCTATTGCTCGCATTCTCTAGAGCAAAACAAACTACAGGTAGTTGTGATGTCTAATTTTATTTACCCACTTAGGTGGCCCAGGGAATCCCCAAATAGCTAGTAAAATTCATTTTGGAGTGTGTCTTCTTGGTGAACAGATTAGAGCAAATCAGCCCTTACATAGTGGTCCAGCGTCGCTCAGTCTTCGCGAGACCAGAACAACAAAGTAAAGTTGCACAAAGGGCAAGTCTATTTTCTCTCTACTTGAGCTTGGATTTCCATTTTCTTCCTTTAAGTATTGGAGCTTCTGGTTCTAAGGTTGAGATGTTCTTAATAATACCATTGGCTTTCCCAGTTCCTTAGCTTGTCTATGGCATATCATGGAACTTGTATTTGTTTTCTGCAGCTTATCTTTCAATTACCTTGGATTAATTGCCCTAAAGAGCTTTTAGTCCTCAAGTTATTAGAATATAGCAGGTGTGTTGGTATCTCATGGGTTAAACATTTATCATTTTACCAGAACATGCTGTGGATCAATGGTAAGTACTCTGAAGAAAGAATCTACAGAGCAGACTCGAAATTTCAGATCTGCCTTTTTCTGTGTAACGCAAGGAAGTAACAATTTGTATGCTAAGAGCACTCCTGGGAGAAAAAAATGAAAAAATGTAGTTGTACAAAATTCACTATAACTACTTGATGATAACTCAATAGACTAATTTACTTGTCAATTTTATTGGACAGTAAGTAGAAACTGAGACTGAAATACCTCCATGCTGGTTTCTATAAGAGAACATGTATTTTAGTAATTATTTTTTCTGGCTCTGTTTTTAGTTTTATTTGAAGCTAATCTACTTCCTCCTGTCTTTTAAATTTGGAGCTATCATGGCTGCATTTTAGGACTTTGATTCTTTTGTTTATCCTCTTCTTTAAGTCTTCATAGATAACTTTCTTGGAAATAAATCTACTTTTCACATGGTTTCCAAATCTAAATGCCAACCTTGTCTGAGTCTTGTGGCTATACCTAACTGCTCACATAACATCGAGTCATGTGTGGCTTAACAATGAGAATAAATTCTGAGAAATGCACCAGTAGCTGATTTTGCTTTTATGCCAGCATTATCATATATTTACCCTTAACTAGGTCTCATGAGCCCATGCATACTTAATCTATATAGCTATATATAACACATGAGTTTTAGTCCATTGCTCCTAGGACTGTAATTAAAAAGAAAGCATGAAAAATAGCAAAGCAAAGAAAAAATAGTACAATAACGGATATGATAAAATAGGGTTGTATGAGGATGCTGCTGACATAATATGAAATACTATTTTAGCATAAGATTTTAATAAATAATACATTTTAAAATGGCAATAAAATGTGTAGTATGAAAAGTCTACAACCAGGAACAGAGTTATTTACAACGAAGTATTATGTCCTTTACATAATTTTATGCACTATCCTTTCATATAACTGGCAGTAGAGCAGGTTATTTACACAGCACCAGCACAAACACAGCAGCAACAGCTTATGTGCAACATTAAGACAACTAAGTATCACAGGACACTAGGGACACTTAAGCCCCATTGTAATACTATGAGACAATCATTCTTTACGTGTTTACCTTCAAGTGCAATGCTATGTAGCACATGATAGTATTTATTCAGATGTTCCAGAGTTATCTTTAAATAACTTATACAGAGTTTAATTTTTGTTTTCCTCAAAACTTTCCCCCAATTTTGTTTTGTTTTCTGCTAGTGTTCCCAGTATTGGCAAAAAGGATTTTCCTCTACACTACCTTTGTCCATGAGAACAGCCGTGGGTGTTTCCTTTGTCGTATCTCATGCCATGTATTCAATATTCTCATTTGATTTTGCTTTTTAAAGCAGTAAAATTAACTCACTGCAGTACACACACCACAGCCTTTCCCTCCCTGCATGTACAACGAACAGCCTGGACTCTTGTTTTCTTCCCATAACCCTTCTCAGTTCACTCACATCTGCTAGCAAAACCTCTGTTTAAAACAGAGATGAGAATATGGCTTGTGCTTTTATTATGTAGCCTTTCTAAGGAGTCCCAGTAAACTTAACAGAAAATGTGAAACTTTACCACAGGCTGGGTGTTCTGCATCATCTGGGTCAGTGACGCTTCTCTGACCTACTCAATCTTCTTCCTCCGATATTTAGAACTTTAAAAATGTCCAAGCTCCTTTCTTTCTAGGCCTGCTTGGAGACACTCCCCATGACTGGCAAGTTAATCAGAAATTTATATTACTATGACTATTTATTACTTTGAAATCTTTCATATCTATAAAAATGTAAATCAGGGAATATGAATATTAAGAACATTTTAAAAATTTTCAACATTTCACACATAGCTTAGAATACATTAGGTGTTCATGAACATTAAGTGGATATTGTGGACCTCACAATTTTCATTTTGAAGCCATAACTACCAATGTGACTGCAGAGTGGTACTCTAAGAATTTCATCAGTGCTAAATAACACCATAAGGAGGAATTCTGGTCCCAGAGGATGGACATAGTTGAATAACACAAGGAAACACCAAAGTCCTTGCTCTATTTTTCATGAACACAAAAACTAGCACATCAATACAAGGAGAAGGCAGAAGACTGCAAGTCAGGAAATTGCCTGCAGTTTTGTTGTTTCGTTTTTTGTCTTTTTAATACAGGGTTGCCCTATGCAGCTCAGGCTGGCCTTGAGCTCACTTTGTAGCCCACGCTGGTCTCAAACTCAAGAGTCCTCCTCCCTCAGCCTCCTGAGTGCTGGAATTGCAGGTGTGCACCATCGTGCTCGGCTGCCTGAAGTTTTATCTATGACTTAGTTCTAGCCTTAAGAACTGTTAGAAAAAGGTCTGTTAATCCACCTGGTGCATGACCACAATCTGGCAGGTGCAGAGAGTGTGTGAATGAATTATAGGAACCCGAGTATGTGATAGTTACTTATTCTGTAGAAAATTCAAGGACAAAGGCAAATAATATCTTTGAACAGCAGTTATTATGTGATAGATTTTAGAAAACTTTCAAGGTTCTTTCTTGACCAAATTTTCTAAAATCAAATATTCATTCTACAATATGTTGTTTAAATATATTCTCATTTAGTTTGAGCTGAACTTTATCAATATTCAAAGATTGTTCAAAAGCAGTTAAACAGAAGCCTTTTATTCTAATATATTGAAATAGAAAATTTCGCCAGTTAAATAAAGAAATGCCTACCCGCCGAATGCATGTACCTTTCCTCTTTGCAGTTCAGTTATTTCCTACTCCCAATAAGCAGTAACGTTACACTTCTTTTAGAGAAAACATCGCTGTGCTATATGAAGATATATATCTAGTTTAAATAATTTCTCATGAGGCTAAATATGATAGTTTCACTTAAGTTCACTTTTATAAATTACAGTATGGAAAATATTTTGATTAAATTAAAGTGATTAAGATTTGAATCTGGTTACCTTCATTCAATGTGAAAATATAATAAATTTATATAATCTCCAAGCTTCGGTTTGTTCACTGCTAAAGTCCTGCTAACAATATTTTATAGAACTGGGGAAACTGCACCAGATAACACATGAGAAAAATGAGCAAAGAAAGAGATTAATACTATAATTATTTTTGTCAGTCCTACTTACAGTTGACAACTATCAACCATTTTGAGGCAATTTTCTTTACATTTTTAATAACACTTAGAAAGACATGAAATATATTACTGAACATTTTATACAATTTTCAGAGCCTTTCGTGCTTGTAATTATTTTAATAAAGGTGTATATCTCATGAACATGTACTACAATGTCTGGTTTCTGTCCAGGATGAAATGTGACTAAACAAACTAAAATCAGTAAACAATTTCAATATTGAGGGGAGGAAAACTCAAAACTGTAGGTAGGGCACTGAGTAAATATTAAAGTATGCAAAACTGCTGGATTTAACTAAATATAAAAATCTCACTTTGATCTAAAGTACCCCACTCAAACTGAGCAGGCTGACTGTAGCAATCGTAGATTGTACTTTGCATTGAATTTAACTTCTCTACGTAGATGCAGTGGAAAACAATCAATCTGAACAAAATAGTGGACAATTAACCCATAGGTGTGGAAAGTTTTAGATGTATATGTAAAAATATTCTATTTACCTTGACAATATATTTAAGTTTATAACTTGAAGTATATACTTCATGGAGCGAAGCAAGTATTCATCGGGGGCATACATTTTATTAGCAAAGTAAATCTTCATAGAGACAAGCTCAAAATCTCAAATTTTGCTATAATACACATGAAAAAGGACATTACTAGCACCCATTTTTAAAGGTCCTCTTCTATTTCTATATACAGAATTACTGTGGGATCTTCTGTGTTCATACAACTTGATTTGTCCCTCTCTTCCAATAGATAGGCAGTGAAAGGACAGTCTCTTGCAGTACTGAAAAAATAGTATTTGGTCACGCTTTATTTTGCCTAAGAGAATATTGACCGATTATTCAGGCTAGGTCACAATCTGCTAAGCAAATAGAACCCAAAATATTATTTAACAAAATAAATACTTATTTTACTTACATCAAAACCTTTCTTGTTAGGCAGTTGTAGTTCTGAGACCAGGCAATTTTCATACTGTGACAGGCAGCAGACAGTATCTTCTCTATGTACTATTAAGGTCACTCTACTGGCATACATCTAACAACTGGTTAATAAAAGACCAAAAAGCATTTTGAAGAATGTGGTTCCATTGCTCATTGTTTAAACTCTAATGCTGTGCTTGACTTTCACTCATAATCCAATGACAGAAATCAGCCATATTTTTAATTTCAAGGAGGGCAGATGTCTTGGTTACTTTTTCATTGCTGAGACAAAACACCCAACGCCCAAAATGAAGGAAGGAAAGGTTTATTTAGCTTACAGTTTGTGGAGGGTTTAGTCCATACTTGGCTGGTTTTGAGGCAGAGTGGCACATGGCAGAGGGCAAATATTCATGGCAGTAGAGCACCGCAAAACATCAGCAAAAGGGGGGAATGGCTGCAAGCAGCCTCCTTTTCTCCCCTACATTGTAAACAGCCTATCCCCACCCAGGGGTGTGTATCTCTCATATAACCTTCGTGCCCTCTACTGTCATAGGCTCAGGATGTATACAAAGTAAGCATCCTGGCTTTCTGTTGAATCATTCAGTTAAACCTCTGGATTTCCCAAGTTGACATAATGTATCAACCATAACAGCAGGAAATGTGGAACAGAAAAAGGTCTTTCAGTGTATAAACCACTTTAGCCACAGAACCTTCAGCCTAAAGGTATTTGTTGTTTGTTTGTTTGTTTTGTTTTCTTTCTCATCAGGTATTAAAAAATTTACATAATTTTTGTTTTCACTGCTGACACCAACTGTAAATTTGTTCTACTCCTGTATTTTAATTAGATTTGAAAATTTTCTGCAAGGACTGACTGGCAGAACTCTGAAAGTCATCACACTCTTTCAATAAGGTTTATTACAGATAAAAAATAAAAGTTAATGTTGTTTTTTACTTTTGCACTCTTTAATAGTTTGATCAATATTGCATGCTTACATCTGGTAATCTGAGCAACTTCGTTGAAGAAAACTATATGTAATATGACAGCCACTGTTAATCCCTATTATTTTGTTTTGAAACCCTGGATCATTTTTATTGTTTTTGCTTTGTTTTTTTTTCTATGTTGTTGTTATTTTGCCATTGTTTTTTAACTTTTTAAAAAATAAAATAAAAGCAAAACGGAGTAAGCTAAAAGGCATATGTAGCAGGATCTAAGAAAATTCAACGTTTAGATCTTTCACTTTTCTCTGTGTGAATTAATGAAAACATTATGCTTTTAACATTGATGTTTGTTAATATGGACATGCATGGAGTATTGCTCACTGGTCTAGGTTTTCTGAGCCTTGAAGCCAGAATCTTTAATAGGGTTGCCTTATATACACATGAGTGATTCCTCAAGTGGCTGCTCTCAGCTTCTA
The DNA here is from genome assembly GCA_004027595.1 of Dinomys branickii. NCBI lineage: Eukaryota > Metazoa > Chordata > Mammalia > Rodentia > Dinomyidae > Dinomys > Dinomys branickii. The sequence continues at coordinate 8,910 of PVLD010007136.1, read as the reverse complement.
TTCTCTTTGGAGTCAAGATCGTATTGTGTGACCCCCAAATCTACACATTAAACATATTTGGTGACAGTATCTGGTGTGACTATCCACACTCTCAACCACGTTAGGGTCTCCAGCTGAACCACACTCCTAGTTAAACAAAAATATTTCAATAAGCATGACATTCACAAGTCTTAGCGATTACCTCTTACAACTCAAGTGTAAGGACCAGACTTCTCTTTGAGCATGAATGTATTCTTTAATACATACATCAGTGTAGCTATTCTATCAAAAACCACTGACAGCATTTGAAATTCAATCATTTTTCTGAAATCAAATAACATTCTACAATTTATTTCAGTCTTTCCTTTAAATTTATAATATGAAAAGCCCTTCACTGGTGCACATCTGCATTCCTCAAAGCAAAACACTTGTATTCAGCAATGTATTTCACAGTAATTGTCCAAGAAAAAGTGATTTGTGTAACACTAACAACTCTAGTATTTGACATATCACTTAAGCAGTAATTGTGGTGATAAGGAGTTCTTAGAGAATTAACTGAAGGAAGCGAAAAGTTCTATATTCTTGGTCAGGCACTGAATTTTAATATTACTTACGTAAAATCCACAAAACCCACATAGTTTTAAGATCTTTATTTAACAAGGGAAGCGTGGTAATACATTAGAGCATCCTAACTTGCAAAGGTCATTCCATTAATTATTAGATAATCGATGCATAAGGGGTGATTGAAAAATATAGTGAACGTTTAAGAAAAAGTTGTTAAAGACACATTGCTAAGAATGATTGAATAATCGTGTTCTGAGAGGAAATATGTTGAGTTCTGGAGAAAGATTGATAGCAATGTGTCTTTTATGGTAATACAATATTTTAAATTTTAATTTTAGTCATAAATCCTATCTCACTTGATGTATTTGAATAGCTTTACTATTGGCCAGCACATCATCTTGTGGTATATTGCTATTCATCTTTACTCTGTAAGAGGAAAATTATTGCCCAGCCTCTGACTTTATTTGTAACTTTTCTTTTCAAAATTATAAAAATGAAAAATATATAAAACTGTATTTTAATGCCACTTAAAATAAACAGAATATTTCAATGTAAGCAAAATCAAGTAAGTATATTTAAGATATATATGTATATATATATATACATATACATGCATATATGTACATATATTGAACAGATATAACATTAATATTTAGGAACATATATCACTTTTTTCACTACTAGTTAGAACCTAGGGTCATTGTGTCACTGAGCTTACCCAAGGACTTCAGTTCTGCACTAGATTCATTTATGTTAATAAAGTGTAAAGTTATCCTTTTGTACATCATATTTATAGAACTATGAAAGTAGTGTGGTGGTGTTTTAGGAATAAATGGTTTAAAGCGTGTAAAGAACTTTAAAATTTCTCACCATCTACTGAACCTTACATTTAAGTTAATCTTAATCATAATGATTATTATGCTATGAATGTTTGTTTATTCTGTTCTAATATGTTAATGATATTTTTAAATTGTCTTAAATTTCCCTCAGTTTTTTCACTGATAATTTAGATTTTTATTCTACAGTTATGAATAAGAGTTTTTTTAAAAAAAATTATTTATTTCAGCTAAGCAATTGGTAAAATCCCATAAATTAAAAAATAACATTTTAAATAGCTATGTAAATTTACTAAGACAAGTTTGGCTTCATGTTGTGATAAAATAACATGAAATGCAGAAGTTAATATTTTCCATAAAGTGAAATATAAAGTTTGAATAGTGAAATTAATATCTAACATAAATAAATTGATTAAACTATGTACATAGTTCAACAATGTCTGTCAGTACAAGTCATTTTAATATAATGGAATGTTTAATTAAGAGAAAATTAGTTGAATTAATTGTTTAAAATGAAAAGCATCATTAGGATAAAGTTCAAATTGTATGAACACTGAAAAAATGTATTCAGCCCTCAGATGGAGTGCCGTGTGAATGGAAGTAGATAGTAAGAGCCAATATGGACTAAAAGTAAAGTGAATATACTGAGGGAGGTTTTAATTTTTAATGATCAGACATCTTTGAAGGGATTCAAATTGTTACATTTGGATAAACTTTTATTTATTTATTTCTCGTGCTTAAAGAGAATGACTGACATTTTCTTTTTTTTCCAGCATATAATTTATTTTTCGTTTTAAAAGCACAGAAAACTTCACTATACTGATATTAACTACTCATCAGTTCTCAAGAGAAGGAAATAACTGCCTGTCATAAACACTTAGAACGTATTAATGCAAATTAATTTTATTCTGCCTGCTAATTTTTCTAGGAGTAGCAGATATTTAATAGAAGGCTCATATACCAAATCTATTGCTGCATTTTAACTAAGCTAAACAATAGTTTCTGAGCTCAGCTCACCAGGGTGTACTGGGGTAGGCTCACTACTACGCACAGATAGCAGTTTCAGTCTTGGTACAGTTAACCAGGATGAAAGTCAAATTCAGGAAGCACTGATCTCCTAGGAGATTTTAGAATCTGTTTTAAAGAAAACATTTACTCCACGCGAATACTGAGAAATCATACAGAAAGTGAGGGTTCAAATAAATGGTTTAGGAAAAGAAAATAGTAAACAAAGCATTAGAAAGAACAATTTACTTGCAAATAGTAGAAATAAACCCCAATTAAGAGCAGTAAGATTATTCTGAACATAGAATTAATAGAAAGTTTCTTTAAATATAATTTCAAAGTGCAATTTTGAATAGTAAAGTATTATTTAAATTATATACATATATATATTTCTCATGTTTTCTCTTGATTTTAAACATAGGAGGTAATACATTATTCAGTACTTCTGTCATTTTTCACATTACCTTAAAACAGAAGGTTTGCCAGGAAAAGCCATTGTTAGCATGTGAACTTTCAAGTGGGTAATTTTGAAGGCCTACCTTCTATTTCTCCCAGAGGTATTTGTCTTAACTGAATTGATCACCATTTTTCTTTCTGCCAGATGATGACTTAAAAATCATACGTGCTGAATTCAAATAAGAAGACAAAAAGAAGGACTAAGACCTAATGGAAGGAGGGAAAAAAGAAAAAGTGAAAGAAGGGAAGACATACCCTGTGTATTTTATTTTTAAAATTTTGGGATTGGGGCTGGGGATACAGCTCAGTGGAATAAGCGCCTGCCTAGCAAGTGCAGGGTCCTGAGTTTGATCCCCAGTACCGCCAAAAATAAAATAAAATAAAATAAAATAAAATAAAATAAAATAAAATAAAATAGAATAATAAAACAAAGTTTTGAGATCACAATTTTTCAAATACACCAGGTATGTCAAAGAAAAGCAGCAATGTAAACAGACATGGAAGAGCTGGCTGAAGACCCTTGCAGCTGAAGTGACGGTACTGCAGTAGTGGACGCTGCTGAGTTGCATAATGGGAACTCGTGGAAAATAACTAGAAAAATGTATCTGATGCAAGTAGGTCAGCTGTTTACTTACTGGTACTTATGAAAGTTAGTCTTACTTTCCAGGAGACACGTGGACACTATGTTACTTTCTTTTTAAACATTTACTTCTTAACATAGAAAAAATAAAAACTATACATATTAGGGAGGCATCGTGTGATATTTTGTTAAATGTCTACATGACGCAATATGAATCCGTTTAACCATTCCATGCATTATTTCTTGGTGGTGAAAATGTTGAGAATCTCTCCTGCCAGTGCAAGGGCAAGCAGAAACAGTGAAACAATGCTCAGGATTTGGATGCAAACTTACTTAACATTGGAATCAATTGTCCCACGAAATGTCAGGCCCGGATCGCTGGTGCTCTAGGGTTTTTATGGGGTATGCAAATAGGAAGTACAGAGGCATAAAGGCTTGTCATTTGGGGATTAGTTCTTCCAACATGCACCATAGTGACCAGCTATACAGCACAGTGACCAACTGTTTCTAAGAATCAAAAGTAACAAGAACTATAAAAGGGACTATTACATGGGCAACTAACAAACTGAAGCATACAACTGGTAGGGGGCCATTTTCTGTCACAGTACTCCCCTCTTTCAGTTTCCCTGACAAGCTTTGCTGGTATATTACACGCGACTTCCTAAAACAAGGCCCAGCTGGCAGCAGTAACATTAGAGATGTCAGTGATCTTAGGATATCCCTAGCCAAGGTCCCTGAGATTGTCTTATTACAGTTTTTGACTAAGTTGCTTTTAAGAAAAGACATAATCTAGGCCTGTCTGTTTTCTAACATTATTCCGGCAGGGTAGTGAGGGAGTTAGTCTGACCTAGGAAAGTGTCCAGTGAGCCTTGGATGCTCATCAAATCTCAACCCAGGGTTTTATTGATTGTTTTATTGTCTTGGGGCAGCCATGTATAGTTTATGGCAAAAGCCACAGTTAGAGGGAGCTGGGGAAGCCAGGGCTGGGGTAAGCAGCCCAAAATCAAGAAGAACATGTACACAGTATTTATCTTTTGTCTCCATAGCCCTTATAACTCATAGCCAGAGAGTATGGTTGTCTGTCAGACTAGATTTTCTTACAGACGTCAGGTGCTTTTTTATCAAGTTTCCGTGTAACGGAAGTTGATGTGCTTCTTACCCCCTTGCTGGTGTCTTTGGGAAGTGGGCAACTGGGTTGTCAGCTGAGGGGATTTGTGGAAAAGTCATTGCAACTTATTTGTCAGGGCTGACAGCCCATTATTTCTGAACTCAAATAAGAATTTGAAAATCCTGACTAATGGGAGTGGATCAAACTCTCCTTCTGTAGTGAAAATGTGAAACGTAGGAGGAATTACTGACTGTCATCTTGGATGTGCACTAGATGATGACATCTGACCAGGACAGGCATTGCTGTGAAGCAGAAGGTTCCAGGGGGGCCTCTATGGCTCAATGCAGACAAAGGCTCTCTAGAGTCACTTCACCGGGCTGGAGGTAGGTGGGTCTGGAGCAGGGAGTAAAGCTGTAGTTGTTGGCAGCAGCTACAGAGGCTGACGAGGGTGCCAAGGCAGGATTTTCAGGAAAAATGTGTCTCTTTTTTCCCATTTTTTCTTTGAGATGGGGGAAGCAGTTTGATTTCATTTTTAACACTGTAAACCACTTTTCCCTGCAGTCAAGGACTGTGGGTTTTGACTAATGAATTCCCATCTCTGACTTCATACACATGTGTTGTGTACCCTTGAATGATGGCACCACAGAAAAAGGGTAGGTGCCCCTCAGAGGGAGAGAGATCATTCAGATGCTCATTTGGTCACATCCCTCACAGAGATTTGGGCTCAACTTCCCTAAAGAAGGTGTGAGGCTGCCATTGTGCCTCATGTGAATCATCATAGAACCACAGGTGAGGGCCCAGTCAGCCACCACCACCAGTGCTTCCTAGTCTTAGGGCACAGATGGGGCAGTCTACCACTTACACTGTCCAGTCCACTCATTTACGCATGCATTCAGCAGGCGGTCAGTGATTAAACTTCCCAGCAGCCTTCCTGTGAGGGTGGTCCTCACTGACAGGAGTGGATCAAACTCTCCTTTTGCTTCAGCTGAACAGGACTGACAGACGAACTGTATGGGGTACCCCAACAGTCATACTGGAATCAAGCAAGTAAAAAAGACAGACAGACAGACAGACAGACAGGCAGACACATTGTCCTCCTCCCTTTGAGGTCCAGCGTGAGCTGTTTAAGCAGGGAGCCAGGAATCTTCCTCCAGGCCTCTGAGGGGACTTGAGAAGTCTTGAGTGCACTTTCCCATTAGGACCTGGAGAGGTCCTTGTTCTGTCCTTGAGGGCCACAACTAGTGATCAAAGGGCCAGCATGGTTGGTCTTCCTGGCCAATCCACCAGATGCAATGGCAAGCAGAAACATTGAAATGACACCCAGAATTTGGAGGCAGATTTTTTTAAAGTTGGGCACTGACTAGGAATCAGTTGTCCCAAAAAATGTCAGGCCCTGATGTCTAGAGGTCTAGGGCTTATATGGAGTAAGCAAGCAGGAAGTACAGGGGCAGAAAGGCTTGTCAATTGGGGACTGCTTCTTACAATACGCATAATAGTGACCAGCTGTGCATCATAGCGACCAGCCATTTCTAAGAAACAAAAGTAGCAGGGTCTATAACTGGAACTATTACCTGGGCAACTAACAAACTGAAAAGTACTGGCTAGGGGAACCTCTCCTGCTACATTATTTCTCTGAAATGCGTATTGTATAATTACTTTCTACAGTCACCATACTGTCCAACAGCATGCCAGAATTCTCACTCCTGTCTACTTGTAACGTACATCCAATGACCAACCTTTGCCCTCTCTCTTCTTTGCCACTTCCCTCAGCCCTTGCTAACTGCTACTCAACTCTCCACTTTTAGAGATTACACCTGTGTAAGGTGATCCAGCACTCGTTTTCAATGCCTGGATTATTTCTTTTAACATAATATTCTCCAGTTCCTTTCACGTTGTGAAAATGACAAGGTGGTTTTTACTTTTCCTGTGTTATGTCTGAAGAGAATCACGTTGTGGGTAGGTCTGTACTTTCTTCACCCATCTAGTGCCCAATGAGCAGTTATGTTTTTTCCACTTCAAGGTATTAAGAATAGGACCATTATGAACACGGAAGTGTAGGTTTCCCTTCCAGATACATGCCATTTCCTTCTAACAAATATCACCACAATAGGATTCCTGGATTCCAAAGAGTAGATTTATTTTTAATTTCCAAGGAACATCTGTATTGTTTTCCCAGAATGCCAATACTGATATATACCTGCAGTATGCAAGGTTCCCCTTTGCTCCACATCCACAACATTTTTTATCTTTGTCTTTGATAATAATCATTCTTCCTAGAGGGAGGGAGTCTCTCAGATGAATGTGTTACCTTCTAAACTGTACAGATCACATACTAGAATAGTGGAGATCATACAATAAATAGAAGAGATCATATAATAGAAGAAATCATAGAATAGAAAATAATTATGACTGAAGAGAAACAAAATGTTATACATCAAATATAATATTCCCATTTTACTTTATTATATAGTGAAGTAATTTATAAGTGAATGGTTTAAAGAGAGAAAAATTCAAAAGTAATTCCTAAGTAATAATTCCAAATTATATTATGCAAAATATAAATGACCTATCTTGACATAAATTTAGGGTATTCATTACATCTGAATAGCATGATAGATTTAATCACAGAGATATTTTTACATAAAATTTTAAGCACTCCTTTATTATGGTTGTCAATGTTTACACTATTTCATTGCTTCATCTGTTAAATTTATGCATTGGACACACGTCGAGATAGTGTTAATATTCCATTGTGTGTAAGTAGTAGTCTCAGTAAAATTTACAAAGATCGTATCTTTACATACGAAGTAATAAGAGAGCAGAACATATTACATATTCTCCTGTGGCATCTCACAAAGGTTGCAATCTATTTCTGTTATTGAAGTTTTGTGGAGATAAATATCTGTACTGCTTTCACAGACCAAGATAAACAAATCCTAATCAGAAATCTGGCAAAAGAAGGCATGGTGCACTCTTTCAGCACATGCTCTCTACTTTAGCTTCGGTTCACTTTATGGGACGTCCAGCTGTGAACTGCGTGAACATTCTCACTGCTGATGGCAGTGGCTTCACAATAGCAGAAAAACGAGGCTCTTTCCTAACTCTAACATTTGCATATAGTTAGCAAAGCAAACTTTCTATTCATAAGGTTCTAATTCTAAAGTGCATTCTTAGAACTACTAATGTAACAGTCACTTGGAATTTATGGTTAAACTGCAGATTAAACAAGAAAGATGAGCCTCAAGAGTTCGTATTTTTTAAAGTTTTGCAGATTTTGTTCTTGCTTTATTTTTGAATTGTTAAAGGTAAAGTTTAACTGAACACAAATCTACACGTATTTCTTACATCAAATACTCCAAATGATTTATTATATTTTCATTCCTTTTATGTGAGTACTTATCATAGATCCATTATGTTCAATGACTAAAATATTTACTGATAATATTTTGCAAGTAAAATTAATTTATTTTATTCCAATTACCGCTATTTTAAAGACATGCTTCTAAAAATTGTGGCTGAAGTAACTCAGATTTTATAACTCAGCAAAATCTGAAATCAAATCTCAGTCTGATGCATATAAGTTTGAACTTAAGTAATCCACTCATCGTCTCTAGAAGTGAATAGCTTTATTTTTGAAAAGGAATTTATATAACATATGCGCATTTTTAGTATCATATTTAAGTGTCAAAGATCTTAGCACAGAAAAAGACACATTTTAGTAACACACTTTAATTACTGAGGAATGAAATTCACCTCTATGCTACATTTCATGACTCATGGTATAATTGAAAGGTAAAGTGGTCATATGTTGTTATACTACATACAGTAACACACACATACATACATACATGTACAATATTCTACCAATTCTATAAAATGCTATGGATTTGTAGAACAGAAGTTGGGTGATAACTGTGCTTCTGCAGTGATTCACATACAGAAACAGGTAAAACTGCTATTTGAATCAAGCACTTCGACCTTGATCAATATAAACAATGAAAAATGATAAATATAACGAAAACAAATGAATGCACAAGGGATGAACATAGGTGCAGTGCCTAAAAAAAAAAATCAAATAGTGTGGTTCGCTGCAAAAATTTCATCATAAGAAGTAGTATAAATCACTAAAATGTATTTTAAAATTCCAGCATCTTTTTTTTTTTTTAGAAACATAAAAGTATAAAAACATATTGACAAACAGATACCCATTATCATAGAAAATAGTACAATCACAACTAATCTATAGACAAGGTGATATGGTCTCAACAGTAGTTGTTGCTTTATCCATTGATATCTTCGAATTGTAGATGTATGGACCCATATACAGACATGCAAATTTAGTCAGACTGTTGAGTCTCTCAACAACAGAAAAAAAAAAAAAA